>MU615255.1:0-11656 GCA_025201725.1 Chytriomyces sp. MP71
GAGATCATGCCCATCGTTTTCAACCTGGTCAACTTTGTGTGCACGTTCCCTGGAATGTATGGTATTGAGCGGTTTGGACGCAAGCCTCTGCTTCAGTGGGGTGCCGTGGGTATGGCGGTTGCCCACGCCGGTGTGTATGCCTTCGGAACTCTTGGAACCAACAACAATTCTGCCGGCCTTTCATCTGTTGCGCTCGTGTTTGTTGCCGTTTTCTTCTTCTTCTTTGCCTCCACCTGGGGACCCGTTGTGTGGTCCTACCAGGCTGAGATCTTCCCTCTCCGCGTGCGTGCCAAGGGTGCTGCCGTTGCCACCATGACCAACTGGGCGACGGGTGCCATCATGACCTGGGCATTCCCCCACATTGAGGATGCTCTTAGCAACAAGGCCAACGTGTACTGGATCTTCTTCTCGTTCTGTGTCATCATGTTCTTCTGGATCTGGCAGATGGTTCCCGAGACCAAAGGACTCACCCTTGAGCAGATTGGTGAAGTGTTTGGTGACAAGACAGCCGATACCACCGAGGCCGCTCCTCAAAAGAACTGAACACTTCAGCGATCTCGTCATGTTCCTTCTTAGTGTGGACGAGTTGCGTGGGTACATCCTCATCTGATCTATCTCCCTGTAACATTAAATAAACTGATGAATTTTGAGTTGCTGATAAAATGTTCCGGAAAGGTGAAAAAAAAGGAAGAGATTATTGAGGGAGGGAAGATGTTTTCCCACAAGAAAAAATAGATAAGATGAGTTTACTAACGTTCCTGAGATTACTTCTTTTCTTTCGCAGCCAATTCCACCAAAACCTCCTCAAACACATTGCATGCTCTCTCGACCTCCGCGTGCGTGATTACCAACGGCGGTGCCAACCGTACCGTATTCTGTCCCGCACTAATCGCGAGCACATTTCCCTTTTTCAACGCCAACTCCACAAACTCACTTACATTCACTCCTGCATGCAACTCCATCCCCACAAGCAGCCCCCGCCCTCGCACCTCCTTCACAACGCCCGGAAACTTGGCCAGAAAAGCGCGCAGTCGCTCAAAGAGCATGTTCGAGACCCCGCGCACGTGCGCCAGGAACGTCGGCCGCGCCACTTTCGCGAGCACGACTCCCGCCACGCGCGTCGCGAGTGGGCCGCCACCAAAAGTCGTGCCGTGGTCCCCCGGTTTGATATGCGCGGCCACGCGCTGCGTGAGCACGACGGCGCCCATGGGAATGCCGTTTGCGAGGGGCTTCGCGAGGGAAAGAAGGTCTGGATTCACGCCCATGCCCGTGCAGGCACCGGTGGAGGTGACTATGGAAATGCGGGGCAGAATTCTGTTATATTTTATTGAGAAATTTGGGGATGGGCTTACATTCGCAGTTTTGGCATGTGTTGGATTCTTCGAGGCAGTGGTGCATGTACATTCTGCCACTGCGACCTATGCCGCACTGAATTTCGTCTATTTTCCATGCATTCGTCAGTTTTACAACATACACAGGAGTATGCACTGGGGTGAACGTACCAAATATCAACAAGGCCCTAACCTCATCGCACTTTGCCCGCAACTTCGCCAAAAATTCCTTCTTGGCCGGGAACACCCCTCCCTCTCCCTGCATTGGCTCCACAATGACCCCACAAATCTGACTCCAGTCCACCGCGTCAAGCGCCTGGGCGTTGTTATACTCGGAAGTGACAAAACCGGGTACGAGCGGCGCAAAGGGGGCCTGGTACTTGAGGTTAGGCGTGGCCGAGAGAGCACCCATGCTACGGCCGTGGAACGCGTGCGTGAAGGAGAGGATGCCGGTGGCGGTACGGTTGTTCTCTCGCGCGTACTTGCGCGCAAATTTGATAGAGGCTGTTATTTTTAACCACGAGTTTGTGCGATTAAGGGTGAGTCAATAAGCTTTGTCATCTTTTGAAGTGAGTTAAAAGTACCTTCGTTGGCTTCCGTTCCAGAGTTGCAAAAGAAGACCTTGGCAGAGGATCCCCACCATGTCTGGCGAGAAGCTGCAGATCATAATCAGTGTCAGGTTTGTGTAGGCATCGGGGTACAGGAGGGCAGAAAAAAACGATGAATCCAGCGACCCCAGTCAGAGATAAGGATTCAGGGTACGCCGAAGAGTCCAACGCACCGTCCTTGCCAATCACACTGTCCACGAGCAGCTCTGCGGCTTTTGCCCCATGCTCGTTGGCGTACAAGTTTGAGAGATGGATGAGCTTCGGCGCCTGGTCCGTGACGGCAGCCACCACGTCCGGGTCGCCGTGCCCGAGTGCATTGACTGCGATGCCCGAGTTGAAGTCGAGATACGAGTTTCCGTTCGCGTCAAAGAGGGTGGACTGGAACCCGTGGGTGAAGGTGATATTGGGCTGCGGGTAGAGCCCGAGAAGATGGCTGCCAGATCTCGCAGAGGCCGTGAACGCGAGGGTGCGGTGAATTGGGGCCGTGCAACTTAGGCGGACGGCACGTACGAGGCTGGCGAGGTGAGGCATCTTCCTTGTTAGGTTTCTGAAGGGAGGATTTTGACAGGATTCTGTGAAAGGGCATATCCCGTGATTCACGAATTATCCTCACGAATGTTGTTCAATGCAGTATTCAGTCGTTATGCTCCGTGTTTCTATTAAGGATATTGGGTGGTTTCTTCCTTTTTGCGATGAGTTTTACCCAGGAGAAGCATGGCCAAACGATCGACGACATTGCCTGCCAAATCCGCAACTGCGAGTAAGAAGCTCAAGACGGACAAAGCGGAACGACCGGAGACGGGATCCGGAAGCGGGTCGCTGGACGTGTCGCTTCCGGCGTCGGCGACTGGCGCGGACGCGCTCGCGGCAGCGCAGGCGGAGCAGCGCGCGTGGACGAAGCTCGATGACGAAAACGGTCACGCTAAGGACGACGCGCACGCGATCGTTGCGAGACTGTTTGAGGAGAGCGTCGAGCGCTGCGAGAAGGCGCTCGGTCTCTCCCTCTCGGATCTGACCGTTGACGGAAGTGCACCTATAGGTGCCAGTGCAAAAAGCACCGCTGAGGGGAAGGGTAAGGGCACGGAGGTGGACGGTTTGGGCTACGCTGCCGCAACCTACCCAGAGCTTACGCTAACGTATGCTCGTGCTCTTACTGGGCTGGGTGCGTTCTTGGGTGTTCAGAAACTGCTGGAAGTCGCGGGTCGCGTGGTGGACGCTCTTTTGGCGAGTGGCGAAGAAGGAACGAAAGTGTGCGGCGAGGCCGCCCTGATAAAGGCACACATATGTTTGGAAACTTTACGCGTTGGCAATAAGCTTGGAGGAATTCCGCTGGAAGTTGAGAATAGCGGACCGATCGCTGGCGGGGATGAGCCAGCAGACGAGGATGACAGTTTGGACGACGACGACGACGGACATGAACCAGATGATGAAGACCCAGAGAAAACTGCAAAGATTCAACAGGAAGTGGAATTTATGCAAGAGGCGCGCTCTTCTTTTATCAAGGTTCGTGTCCTCCATGTTTGAGAATTAGAAAACTCAAGTATGCAACAGGGTATCGCAGCCTTCGTTCATGACTCCAACACACATACCCTCAAAAGAATTTCTTCCGCCAATCAACTTCGTAACTACGCCCTCCTCGCGAACGCATGTGACAAGAAATGTAAATGGCTATAATCTAAAAACCACGTGAGCAACTGATCTCAACCACCCGATCCCCTCCAGCACCAGTCCCCATCTCAATGGTCACATTCGCCCTCAGCATTCTCGACACGCCTTACTCGCCGAAGGCACCACTCATCCCAGATCAAGCGATCGCGGATGCCCTGCATGTGACCAAGGCCGCCTGCCTGTTTCATCTCGCGCGGCTCCGCGCGCGCGATGACGACCGCGGCGCGACGCAAGACACTAAGGAGTGTCTGCGTGCTCTGGGGATGGTTGTGGGCAACCAGGAGCACGAGGAAAATGCGGAGCTGGTTTGTAAAAAATAACAGCACGCTTTCTTGCCTTAAATTAGGTGCTGAGCTACTTTTCGTATGAATTTTTTGACAGACGGGCCAGGCCTATATTTTCTTGAGTACCGTCACGCCCAACGACACGCTGGCCCTTGCCGCGTATGAGCGGGGTGTGAAGCTTCTCAAGCAAGTTTTAGAGCGAGAGCCCGGTAACGAATTATTGAGGGGTCAATTGCAGGCGCTTGGGGCAGCCGGAGATAATGAGCGAGATGACGACGAGGAGGAAATTTTGGAGGACGAGGACGGCATTGCCTTCAATTTAGAGGAGGAAATTGACCGAGATGACGTGTATTCTGATGATGAACACGACCAGGACAGTGAAGAGGAGGACGACGAATACGGTGGGGAAGAGAGCGGAGACGAAGTTACTGATGTGGATGAATGATTCTTTCACTGTGACACTTCCCATATTTTTCTTCAATGCTTGTGGGCAGCCTTGTCAGTTACGATTTTTTGAGTTCCTCACACCTCCCGACGTCAACATCACTTCATCCTTAATGTCGGCCAATAATGTTGCTGATTTGACAGCCACTGGAGAACATTGGCTTCTTGGATGGCGTGGGACCACCAGCAAACCCAACTACTGGCAATCGAAGGGTGAAGGCGCAGATGGACGTCCACGCGATCGACGCGTTCCCAGATGATCTCAGTTGAAGCCCCCATCACCTTTACGAAACATGCGAAGTGTTTATCCTCGAGCTCAAGCTGCGTGCGTGGACCCACACGGAAGATAATAAACGAAGAACGTTGCATACGAGCGACATCTCCGTTGCCCTGCAGAAGGCGGACATGCCGACTTCCTGATTGACATCGTGCCTCGCGACGACGGATCCGCGGCTGCGGCGGTATCTAGCTTGCAGAGTCAAATGTCAGATCTCGGCTGCTGGGGCTTCGTTGGGAGGCATGGCTACGAATCCCCAGATAGCTGATGGACTTTGCGTTGAGTGTTGATGTAGTGGTTTTGTTCCTTCCAACAGGCTGGTTTTGACAACGCGTTTTATTACCAGCAGCCACAATAAGAATGGAAATACACGTTATTTTCAGCTTGATACGAAATGAATGTGTGTTTTTTCACTTCCACGGAAAACGTCAAACTTGGCACCACAGCATCACCTGGCTCCCACCCATCATAGCCCGAATAGAAACTTTATAATCAGTTTGCCTGATTTATCAGTGAACCTTTCACCTCCTGTTGGTAAAGCGAACTCCTGAGACCTGCATCGAACTCATCGAATATTCCCCATCCGAAACGAACACAACATCGCCGCATATGCCGAGCGCGTCCATTGCCCCAGGCCCCATGTAGCAGTGCGTGAAAGCTGGGCGCTGGAATTCATCGCGAACGCGACCTGCGCTGTGACTTAGACACTAAAAAAGTACATAGTGTTGCTACACTGGGCGCAGCTGGACGCAGGAGCGGCCATGTAGGTGCTGATGAGACGTATGATTTTTTTACGCATCGCTGAGCG
Organism: Chytriomyces sp. MP71; assembly: GCA_025201725.1. Lineage (NCBI taxonomy): Eukaryota > Fungi > Chytridiomycota > Chytridiomycetes > Chytridiales > Chytriomycetaceae > Chytriomyces > Chytriomyces sp. MP71. The sequence continues at coordinate 5,421 of MU615255.1, forward strand.
GGTTTGAAGGATTTGGGAGGGGGTGGGGAGTTGTCGACAAGGAGGATGAGGATGTTGGGAAAGAGGAGTGGGAACGGAGCTTGCTTCCAATCGGAGGAGACTATGGTCCTCACGATTGGTACCAGTTGAAAGGACATGATCTTCTCGCAAGCAAGACTTCGGGGTTTCTACTCGCGCAACCACCAAGACTTCTCACGCTTTTCGATAATGGATAAGCCGAACAGATTACTGGAAGAATGGAAACTTCCCTGAGCATGCATTCAAGTAGCTTCCAAGCAAGTAAAAAAAAAATAGGGGATCAGCTCTAATCGTTTCCGAATTTTGCCCTCATCTCATGGAATTCTGATTCCTGATAATATGGGTGGGTTTCTGCGTCCAATTTTTGCCAGATAACTCACATTTGCCTCAGGTCCGTCTTTTTTGGTCTGTTTTGATGGATTGAAATAGAGGACAATCAAGTATCGTCCTGTCGATATTTATGGTTAGACCTTCAGCACCCCTCACCTTCGAATGGAAGCTCCTCACCCAAAATTGACAGATGGTCGCAAGCCGCCTTTGCATCAAAAATGTCTTCATAAACTGTGTGACCAAATACTACATAAATCTAAGAAAGGAAAGGATCAGGTTCAACGAACTTACAAAGGCTGTCCCGCGCGTGTCTTGCGCGGTACCGAGCCAGTTCTGGCGTACAAGGCTCATTTTCCAAAGAGCTCATAAACCTCTTCGGAAGTGACTTCGAAGGGCAGCTTGCGCGTAATCAGGATGCGGTTGGGGCGTGGCCAATTAAGTTTCAAAGGCGAATGCAGTCAAATGAATTGCTGTAAGATGGGGATTGGGTACCTCAGGTCCGCGCGCGCCTGTAGAGAAAGACATGCTGTGTTTGCTGGTTGGTGGCCAGCGAGGTTTTGCGGGGCTTCACAAAAAACGATGAACATCCTCAAGGACCAAGCGGAAGTGGAGGTTTGGGGCTGCACCGTTTGACACTCACGAGCTGAGCGCAGCCACGGCAAAACAGAGACTCGCGGAGGAGATTCTGAGTGAACGGCAGCTGGTTTGGAGCGGCACTCGGTTCCGGATCGCAACTCACACTGGCTGCGTTTCAGGGCGTGGATCTCGACAGGAGAAGGAACGAAAACAGGGAGGCGCTCGGCTGCTTTCGCCGGGGTCAAGTTGGTAGTGCATGGCTCGCCTTCATCCCCTCAGCGGCAGCGCACTGATCCTAGCTAAATAGACAAGAGAGTCTGGTTCTTCACTGACGGTCTCGTCATGAAGATGGGGAGGGATGCGGCAAAGGGGTTCATTGAAGCAGGTAACCTGGAGGAAGTGAACTGCCTTCCCCTCCTCCTTTCCTTCCTTCCTCTACAATTACTCTTTCAGTTTCGCACGGATTCTACTGCGCGTCTTGTTATACTGACTTTTCCCTATTCTGCCGCACTCAACTTTCGGTAAACAGATCAATCAGAGTTAGACCAAAAAATCCACGCAACGCGAGACTCTGTGAGGGACAAGATGCAGGAGCTAGAGAGGTTAGAGCGGGAACTGTATCCAGACAAAGTACCTTCGACGGGCGCCGTGACCCCGAGCTCATTCCGACTAAAAGCGGCCAACTTGAGTGATCTTTTGAATAGTGGTGAATAAACGGGAGTTTTATTTGAGACACTGGGTTGGACTTAGGCTTCACAATTTTCTTTGGTAAGCGCTGTCAACCACCGAGCGAACCACTCTGTCGCCTGAATGGTGCTTCTGCGCCTATGTCTCCCTAACCGCGCGCCTCGCGCTGCATTGCAAGCACCGTCTCGCATTTACCAACAGCCGGAGAATGCGCTAAACTGCGCCGAGGGTCCACTTCGCTCTTCCTGCGAACCTTTTCAACATAATTACGAACCGCTTCCAAACCCTCCCATACTTTACCGATGGACAAATTGCGTAAATCAATGCAAAAATGAGCTCATCGCGGTCAACCAGACCGAAAGCGCCCTCGACCTTCTCAACAAGATAAACATGAACAAGCGCACGCGCGGTGCTGCAATCACGGTCCTCGAACCCATCCTGCTCCGCTTCATTGAGCTCGCAGTTTTGCTCCGAAAAAGGACAAGCTCGCCAAGGAGTCACAGCACCAGGAACAGTTCAGAACGACGCTTCACCGCCATTGAGGTGCAAACCCCTTTTCCAAGATTATGTCTCACAATAGTCCATACTTATCTTGAGTCTACATCACCCACAGCTCGTCACCAACAAGTTTATTGGTCTATCAGGGGTAAGGGTGGCCGAGGCGCAGACCAATAAATCAACCTCGACAATGTGGATGACTTGGATGCCCTTGAGACCCCGAGTCTATCATTCTTTCCACCGTGTCTGGCGATATCTCCAAAGACCGCGCGGACCGTGAGGTCGTGACGCCGTGGTTCAAGTTTCGCAGGGAGGCTGACAGGACTGTTCTTGATATTCTGAGGAACAACTCCCGTTTGGAGATCTTGTACTAGGTGCGTTTTTTTTTAATGCCGCCTAAGTCGGTTGGTGTATTTTCCCCATAAAATACCATCAAAATTATAGTTAGGCCGTGTCTTCACAAGCTTTCAAGTTCTGCCTGAAATGCGCACGCGAAACAGAGTTCCGCCGCTTGTACGAAATCCTACCCCAGCAGCTGAGCACGACCGTGACGTACGCCCAGGCGACGCACAGCATCGACTTGAGCGACCCGGAGACGCCGCAGAGGCACCTCGACCTCTCTTTGAGTAGCTTGACGCGGCCGCTGAGCTCAAGCTGTTTCGGAAGGGTTTCGAGGTATTGACGACATCCACATGCTTTTTATTGAGGAAGAAGAAGGCAGTCACGCTGGCCAAATATTTTGAGAAATTGTCGCATATATTTTTTTTTATTGTTGAGGAGAACCACTTGTTCCACGCAGCTACATCATCCAATTCTTCTCCATTGTGCTTACTAACAAAAACCTTCCGGATGAGGATCAAGAGAAGTGAATTGTTATTTTATAAGGTGTACTTTTGATCCTGAGATATAGTTTTGATTTCATCTGCAGGATGGCCACTCGCGTTTCGGCTATGATCTCCATGATCCCGGCATCCAAGACGCGTTCCGCAACGGCTGACAAGGATGACAGCAAGCCACGCGACTAGAGGCTCAATAACTTGCTGAGAGGTTCCAAGATCCCCAATGGTGAGAGCCTGTGAAGGAAGCTGTGCGAGTCTGAATAAATATTTCCTTTAGTCGTTGTCCTGCAGAACTAAATTAACTTCACACCAGTTGAACAAGAGCGTATTCGACTCACGTCAGCCCCGAAGTCCGTGACCTCAACATGTTCCTCGATGTGGACTTCCACTCCGTTGGCATCAACAAAAAGATTGCCCCAATCATTACAACGCTAAGCAACCAAAAGGACCTCAGCACGCGCTCACGCCTTCTTCACCAGGTCATTCTCACACGCCTGCTTCAACAGCTCAGCCAAGTTTACCAAAGTATCACAATCGGAAAGCATCATGCAGCTCGCGGACTTCCCCAACCTCAACCATGTGCACGCGCAACCCCACGAAAAGAGTGGTATTGAGAAGTTCATCATGAACACCTGCCGCAAGCGCTCAAGCATGCTCAGTTGGAGGCTACGCAAACCAAGCACACTTCTGACTTGAAAGTCAAGGCGGTGCACTGCAAGTGCATGGTGCTGGTTATGCAGCCTACAATGCAAAGCTGGATACTGTGTGGCAGGCGCAGTACCAGTCGCAGAGAGCAGAGGCGGATGCCCTGATAGGCCGATCGTATTCCGACATCAAGAGAAAGGAGACAGAGGAGCTTGCCAGACAACAGAAAGAGGGACTCACGCCACAACATGCTGTGAGGAAAAGAATCCGTTTGGAAGGTGTGTAAATTTAGTCCTTTTAAACTGATCTGAAGTGGTCCTGTAGAGGGTGCGAGATTATCGCGCGAGAAGGCCGAAAAAGATCGTGGTGAAGACAACCGTGGTTTCGACCGTGGTGGAGAGGGTATACCAGCTGCTCGCTTTAGTTTTGGTAAGGCGAGCTCAATTGGGCACCTGAATATCAAGCCCCTGCGTCTGGAGGTTGGTGTACCAGAATATTCGACAAGGAGAAGGCCCGTGGGACGGATGGAAGTGCTCCGGCTTCGTCAGCTGGCGGCAGCGCGGAATCTGGCTCGACGTACCAACCGCCTGTTGGACGTCGTAGTTGATACCGTTGAAAATAGAGGAATAATGAAGCAACGAGTAAGTTCTTTCTAGTTTTGTGCGCGCACGGACGTATTTGGGAACTGGTCACGTGGATTCCGAACAAAATTTGCCCAGTTCGTTTTTTCATCAAAAGTCGATGCCGTCTTGTATCGTAATTGGGGCAGGTCCTGTCGGACTTGCTACCGCCTTTGGGCTCAAGAAGCAAGGATTTGATGTGACAGTGTACGACAGAGTGGATCTCGGAGCTGCCATCCAGAAGGCGCAGAAAGAAGGGACACATGTTGACGTCCAATTTGGAGAGACGCAAGGCGGTGCGATCTCTCTCTTCCTCAACGGAATCGATGCGCTCAAGGGTCTTGGTCTCGCTGATACAGTCCTTGAGTCGCCGCATTGTGAGGTATATACTGTATCTACAATCCGAGTTCGATATGTCAAGAATAACGCTTTGATGGCTTGAAGGTCACCGAATTCATTATGCGCAAGATGGATGGCTCCGATCCAGTTGCCTCCTACGTGACAAAGGGGCACACTGGTCGTCAGTTTCTCCGTCCCGACATTCACCTCCCCATTATGAAAGCCTGTACGAAAGCTGGAATCCGGGTCTTCACTGGCTCCAGGATTGCCCACATCGAGCAAACGGCGGATGCAGTCACGGCGTCCTTTGAGGATGGAACCTCTGCCACTGCCGATTTTCTAGTAGGCGCCGATGGAACCCACTCTGTTACGCGCCGTCTCGTGTTCCCTGAAACTGCGCCGCCTAAGTTCTGGTGTATTGGTTACATCATGGTGCACGAGAGGAAGGCGACGACAGATGACGGCATGCCCATTGAAATCGGAAACAACATGACCCTTTTCAACGATCAGTTGACTGGAAACATGGTCTTTTGTGGAAACTGCTCGGACCGGTACGGTAGTATTTTCGTTTTTGAGCGCCGTTCGTTTGACGTCTCGGAAAACTCGGGCGCGACGGAGGCTTGGCGTCCATACACGGATTTGCCCAAGGAGTCCAAGCGCCTTGCGCAGGTCGTAGAGGAATGGGGGGTGCCCAGACGAATCGTGGAATGTGTGAAGAACTCGTCGCGAATCACTCCTGTCTCGATTTATGACGTGCCAGATTTGGCCACATTCTCCAAAGGTCGAGTCTTGTTGGTCGGTGATGCAGCTCACGGGACAGTGCCCACCATCGGTCAAGGGTTGTGCTCGGGCCTCGAGGACGCTGCCACTCTCTCTGACTTGTTCGGCGTCTTCAAGCCAGAGGAGTACCAGACGGTTTTCAAACTCTTTGACGAAATCAGACTTCCGCGTGTCCACAAGGTGTATGCAAATGCAAGAGACGTGTCTACGAGAATGAAGTCTTCAAGCCCATTTAGAGCGAAGTTTGACCGCTTCATGATGAAAACCGTGTTTTCGATTCTGCTCTTCTTTGGTGTCACGGACGAGCTCGTTCATTACAAGTACAGTGAGGATGTTCAGAGAGTCATTGCCAAGTACAAGTCCCAGTAGGGCGGATGCTTCCTCTCTTCTCCGTGCCTTTGTTATGTTCATTCGTATGAATTCACTTCGTTTAAAATATATTTACCTGAAAGTTTTTTGCACATTCAGCAGACAAGGAAAGGTCCTGTATTGGGGATGTTTGGTAAATAGGAACATTGAAAGCCCAAGGTAAAAAAATCACAGGCGCATTGAAATGGAAAATATGATAATTTACTTAGAAAAAAGTTTATTTGGCAGGAGTCAGGAATGCAACAAGGCTGGCTAAAATAAAGATCATGTAGCATTCATCCACCAAATCCGTAGATGGTCCGGCCCTGGCGCTTGAGCGCATACACAACATCCAGCGACGTGACCGTCTTGCGCTTGGCGTGCTCAGTGTACGTCACAGCATCCCGAATCACGTTCTCCAAAAACACCTTCAGCACACCGCGCGTCTCCTCGTAAATCAGGCCACTGATACGCTTCACTCCACCACGCCGTGCAAGACGTCGGATCGCCGGCTTCGTGATGCCCTGGATGTTGTCGCGAAGAATCTTGCGGTGGC
>MU615256.1:0-11606 GCA_025201725.1 Chytriomyces sp. MP71
CTTTCTTGAATGCTGCGACCGTGAGCTTTCGCGCGCGCAGCTGGTAGATTGTCATTCCATAGGTCAAGAAGCGCTTCGTGCGCTGCCTGTGTTGGTGCATTCCTGTCAATCGTGACTGAACTTGAGCGTTCAAAAGACTGAAGGATACCAAAGCGCGGCACGACCTTGCGCCGAGAACGGGCTTCCGCCGGGTGTGGGCAGCCACGGATCGAGGATGTTCATATGCACGGGCTGCCCACGCATCGGCGCCGTCGCAGCGAGTCGCGTCTGGACACAGTGGGTCGGTAACATGGTAAGTAGCGAGTGCGCCCGTAGCGGCAAGCGGTGTCTCAGTCCGAGGTGTGTGAGCATCGCTGTCTTTCCTTGTTTGCTTTTTTGCCATTTCCCTTCCTTCTTTCCTCTCTTGTTTCTCAGGTTTCTCTCACCGTGCATGCGAATGGATGCAACAGAATAATAAAACGCTTTATTTGCTCCGCGCGTGGCGTGCATTGCCTGCCGTCATCAGTTCCCCCCTAGTATGGATGCTCGTCACACTCCGTTCTTCAGCCCCCTGCGCACAGAGAGAGTGTGTTATGCGATATAGAATAGCTTGAACAAGAGAATAGTCCGCAGAATACCTGAGACAGGTCTTGCATGAATGGTGCAGCAGCGATGGCGATCCGCACAGTGGACACTGGACAATGTTCTTCATGGGTCGTAGCCACTTTTGCGTCATTCGCAGCCGCTTTTGAAAGTTTGTTTGTTAACGTTTGCGAGAACTTGGGCAGGGGTTGCCCACCTTCTTGTGGTGCGTCGTCTTCTTCTTTGGCACAGCAAACACTATGCTTGGGATGAGAGACAGGGGCACAGACAGGAGCGAGGCCAGCGGGCCAAAGATCCCGCTGGAGAACCATGCCGACCCGCTTCGAGACGTGATTGCTGTTGCTGACATCGTGCGGTTCAAAAGATCTATATTTCTTCCCTTCCAATCATTTTACCTTCTGATATTATTAGCAGAAAAGAATCATCACCTTCTAACAGTCTTCAACCAAAGAGCTAGATAAATCATCGACTAGAAACACTGCTCCTCCGCCTGGACGACCAACCCTCCTCAAACTCCTCCACAGAAACAAACCCTTCCCTACCCATCAACACACCTTCTTCCTCCTCCCACTCCTCCTCTCTCAGCCCATCCTCACAAAAAAGGGCAAGCGCCCCAAGAAACCCCACAAAGCCCAAGCCGGCATAAAATGTCTCCAAGGCAGCCCAACCTCCACCGCTGTTCACGCGCAGCCAGGCAGCACAGAGCGGTATCACTGTCAATGCCATATTCAACGTGCTCGTGCACACGCCGTACGCGGCACCCAGGATGCTCGGGGGTGGCTGCAATGATCCGGCGCGGCGTCGTCTGTGTGTACCCCTGCGCCCGGCTGCGGCTGCGGAGGCGATCCGGTGGTTGCGAACGAGCTTCTTTTCGGCGCGTTGAATCACGACGGCGACGCTGGGCCAGATAACGGCCGGGTTGATACTGTACGCGACGCCTAGAAAGAAGAGGGGCAGGACCGGGTTGAAAAAAGTGAAGCCTAGGAGGATGTGAATGAGGCTGATGGTGGCGAAGCAGAGGATCAGCAAGAGTGTGCCGTGGCGGGAAGTATCCAGAAAATAGCCACAAATGACGCAGAGGATGGAGGAGGTGGAGTCTGGAATGCTAATTAGGTGTGAGGGGTCGTGAGGGCTTGAATAGCAGACATGCAGCCATTCTTCCTACCTCATGACCAAACCAGCCGTGATGGGATCATCAAAATACCACTTGCTTTGCAAAAAGTCGGATGCTGTGTTGCCAAAGCTCCATGCTGATCCATAGAAAACCACGTACATCAGACATAGAATCCAAAATGAGAACGGAAAGGCCGCAAACGCGTTGCACGTGGCATAAGCCGGCAGCGGCTCCATTGGAATCATGAGCAACGGCGTTGCTTCTGTCGGTGAAACAGGGACCGACAACACGGGTGCAATTTCACTCATGCGGGGGGCCGAGACGCCAGAGTCCTCTTCCAGCGACGTGCTCGAATGGATCGCAGACTCAATCGTGCATGTGTTGATCTCCTGCTTTGGCAGAATCGCGAGCAAGAGCAGGCTGCTGATAAACGATATGACGCACGCGAGTGTGCCACCCATCACGGCCGCCTCGACGCCCCACCAGCTATCCAGGATAGGAGAAAGGATGGCATTGGCAACGGAGCCTAGGCGAGACACGCAGAGGTCTGGTTTCCGTGTTGTTTCAACGAGAGGCCCCGAAAATAGGACAAGGGGGGAAAGGGCCTAACTGAGCGAGAGAGCGAACGAGAGACGGCGCCCTTCAAAGACGGAGGCCATTAGACAGCCCTGAACAACGACGACGCTTTCGCCGCCTACACCAAAGAGAAAACGGCCCAGCATCATGGTGCCCGTCGCGCGAGCGTGGACGCCCGCTGCGTACAGGATCTGTCCCGACACACTCAGGAGGGAGTACAATAGAAGCACGCGTGAGCCGAGTGAGTCCACGAGGCGGCCCCCAAAGTATGGAAGGAACATATTGGGGATACTGGGATCCTTGATGTGAGTCACAGGTCTGGACCTCCACCCCAAATTGACGCAAAGCGGGGCAGTTCACCTGTACACCACGTAGAGCAAGTTCAAGTAATACTGCCAAGTTGCATAGTCCAATTGCAAGTGCGCCATTAGCTGGCGGTTGAGCGCGGCTGCATCCCACAACAAGAGTCTGTCAGCTTTCCCGAGGCCTCAGCGCGCCTTCTTACCCGGATTGTCATAGGCGTAGTAGTTGCCAAAGAGCAGGAGACACGACAGAGCGAGGATGAAGTGGTGACGTTGCGACGAGCCACCCTCCATGCACCTTCGCGGCAGGAGAGACGGAACAAATTGGTTTTCTATGGATAAAATTAAACATACAATACTCACTATTCAAAGGAAAAAAGGAAAATAAAAGGACAATTCAACTGTCATAAAGGAAAACGATGACCCAACATAAAAAAATTAGGGAAATGGAAGGAAAGCCATGAAGTGACCAAACCGACTCATAAACATCAGTTCTCATAGTCCTCAATGGGTGGGCAACTGCAAATCAAGTTCCTGTCACCGTACGTATCATCCACTCTCGAAACAGTGGGCCAAAATTTTCTCTTCTTGAGAACAGCCATCGGGAAGGCCGCCTCATGTCTCGAGTACGGGCGGTCCCATTGCTCCTGCGTGAGCACCTCGATAGTGTGCGGAGCGTGCTTGAGCACGTTGCCCTCCTTCGGCTGCTTGCCCTCCTCGATGGCGCGGATCTCAGCTCGAATCTTGAGCATGGCGTCGCAGAAACGATCCAGTTCAGCCTTGGATTCCGACTCGGTGGGTTCAATCATGAGAGTGTTGGGGACTTAATAGCCGTTAAAGCCTGCACCTACTCACATCATTAAAAAGGGCAGATACCTGGGAACGACATAGTGGGACTGTGGAAACCATAGTCATGCAGCCGCTTGGCAATGTCAATCGCCTCCACCTTGGAGTCGGCGCCAAACACGCGCGTGTCCAGAATGAACTCGTGCGCGCAAAGGCCATTGTCGTCGGTGAAAAGAATACTGTACTCCCCACTCAGGCGTTTGAGCATGTAGTTGGCGTTCAGAAGGGCAACCTGGGTAGCCTTACGCAGACCTTCGTCACCCATCATCTTGAGGTAGGCCCATGAGATGGGGAGAATAGAGGCAGATCCCCAAGGAGCGGCAGCTACTGGTCCGATACCATTGGGTCCGCTAGTCGGCACGACAGGGTGGTTGGGAAGGAACTCAGCGAGGTGAGATTTCCTGTAGTAGCAGTCGAGTCAGCAAGTCTTACGTCAACCTCGCGAGAAAATACTCACACTCCGATAGGACCCATACCAGGACCACCACCACCGTGAGGAATGCAGAAAGTCTTGTGCAAGTTCAAGTGGCAAACATCCGCACCAATCTCACCCGGCGTGCAGAGCCCCATCTGCGCATTCAAGTTGGCACCATCCATGTACACCTGCCCACCATTCTGGTGAATAATCTTGCACGCTTCCACAACCGTGTCCTCAAAGACACCATACGTGGACGGGTATGTGATCATGGTCGCCGCAAGGCGATCCTTGTACTGCTCCGCCTTTTGGCGCAGGTCCGCCAAGTCCAAGTTTCCATTCTCCTCGCACTTAACAATCACAACCTGCATTCCGCACATGGCCGCACTCGCCGGATTCGTGCCGTGCGCCGAGACGGGAATCAGGCACACGTTGCGCTGCGACTGGCCAATGCTCTCGAGGTAAGCCTTGATGACGCGGAGACCAGTGTACTCGCCTTGCGCGCCACTGTTGGGCTGCAAGCAGATCTTGTCGAAACCAGTGGCCTCCTGGAGCGCGTAGTCAAGCTCGCGGTGCATAATGTCGTATCCCTTGGCCTGGTCGACAGGAACAAAAGGGTGCAATTGGCCGAATTCTGGCCAAGTAACAGGGATCATTTCTGTGGTGGCGTTGAGCTTCATCGTGCAGGATCCGAGCGGGATCATGGCGTCGGCGAGGGACAAGTCCTTGTGTTGAAGGGCGAAAATGTAACGAAGCATTTCAGTCTCGCTATGATACAGGTTGAAGACCTTGTGAGTGAGGTAGGAGCTCGTGCGGACGAGGGCTTGTGGGACAGGGCTGGCTGCACTGGACACAAGTGCGTCCACGGAGGGTGTACTATGCACGAAAGGCTTGGTGCTCCCAAACTGGTACTGTTCAGTGAAGCTTCCTCGGGCAAAGACTTGGAGGAGGTTCTCAAGGTCGGCTTTGGAGACTGTCTCATCAAGGGTGACTCCCACGTGGGCACTGTCAATTTGGCGCAGGTTGATACCCGACTCCACCGCCGCTGCATGCAGCACTTCCGCATCCACTTTCGTCTTAATGGTGAGTGTGTCAAAGAATGTTTTGTTGACAACAGAGTGTCCCAGCTTCTCTACTCCAGCCGCAAGGACAGATGTCAGAGTGTGAACTCTGGTCGCAATATCCTTGACACCTTTGGGACCGTGATATACAGCATACATGGCAGCCATATTGGCCAAGAGCGCCTGCGCCGTGCAGATGTTACTCGTTGCCTTCTCTCGGCGGATGTGCTGCTCGCGAGTCTGAAGTGCAAGACGGTACGCAGTCTTTCCGTTGGCGTCCTTGGAGACTCCGATCAAACGACCAGGCATTCTGCGCTTGTGCTCATCCTTGACAGCAAAGAACGCAGCGTGGGGTCCACCGTAACCGAGGGAGCACACCAAACCTCTGAGAGTTTCCAAACACAATGTCACTCCAAACTCTCCAGGCGGCTTAAAGAGCGCACAGGCCAACAATGCAGTGGCCACGGTGACTAGTGCCCCGTTGTCGTGGGCTTTCTTAGTGAGGCGCAATCCAACACAGAGCCTTCATTGTTGGGATACTGCAAACAATGCGCGTGAGGTGCGTTAGCAGCCCGTCAGACTAACCAGAGAGGAGGATGGTTACCCTGAAGCAGGACACCCATAACCTGGCCCTTGTGCTGAGCGAAATCGAGCGTGTTGCAGGAATGCCGAAATCGGGTTTTCAAGACAGAAATAGTCAGAGGGAAAGTTCGCTCGTCGACGAAGAATATATCCTTTTTGAAGTTGGAAAAGCACATGAGCATGGCTTCGCCAGCAGCGGTTCCTTCGTCAAGAAGAGACGCATTGGCCATGGGCAGACCCGTAAAATCTTGAATCATGGTTTGGTAATTGATGAGGGACTCGAGACGGCCCTATATTTAGAAAAACCAGTGTGTAAATTGGGGTGCTGTCAAACTTAACAAAGGTGCGGGTGACAGCGACGAACCTGGGCAATTTCGGGCTGGTACGGAGTGTATTGAGTGTACCAGGCAGGGTTCTCCATGATGTTTCTCAAGATCACAGGAGGCGTGATAGCTGATGCATAGCCCATTCCAATATAACTCTTGAGGACCTTGTTCTGGGAAGCAATAAACTTCAGCCTCTCGAGAACCTCAGTTTCGGGTAAACCCGGACCGAGCCGGGTGGCTTTCTTCAGATGGATCGATTGGGGTACGGCCTTTGCGGAGAGCGCGTCGAGTGAGCTGAAACCCACTACCTTCAGCATTTCATCAATCTCGGCGTCATTAGGCCCAATGTGCCTGCGGGGGAACGTGTCGAGCGCATTGAGAGCTGCCTGCGTCCTCGCGGGGGTTGCAGAGAAGGCGCGGAGGGCCGCAAGGGACAGGGTGCCCGTGACACCTGGGAACCCGTGGCATCGGGCAAAGCCGGGAAGTGTTGCCGCTGCGCTGCGCATGACATGCGCACGCACAGACGGGTGTCGTCCCAGGCGCGCGGCAAACCGGAGTAGTGTGAGATTCATGTACGGGAAGGATCGGGTGGGTCGCTGTGATGGCAAGTGGCGAAACTCGGAACAAAGAAAAAAAAAGTATGGGAAAAAATCTGGAAGGTTGGGGGCAGGCGCTCACTTCTTGGGGACAGAGAGAGATCATTTGTTCCGGTCGCCTCCGCTTGCGATTGGTTCGATCGCAGAGTCCCGCGAATCGGATGCTGCTCTCGATTCTGCGATTCATTGCTTCAGTGGCGTCAAAGGGGGCAATTTCGGCGACTCAACCGCAATCATTTTAACTGTAAGGAGAAAATCATATTATTCCAATCTACTTTCTAGCCTTTCTTGCTTCTGCTTTCAAGCTTGCGGCATACTGCGTCGACTGTGTCACCAACAGGCCCCCCTTCAATGTCAAAAAATCCCACATCTCTTTGTCCTTCGCAAATGTATATGTGGCTCCTTGAAACCGTAGCGCGGAATCTACTGCTTTGGCCAATTGATGGCACCGTGACAGATTCACCTTCCCATCCATTGACCGCGACTGTGACTCTTTGATGAAAATCACGTCGTGGTTGAAAAAACCGAGCCAAGGTACACACGGTGCCTGCGTTTCAAAAGAAGAAAGGAGCGTGCGCTGGAAAGAAAAGTTGGCCTTATGGCTAAACACGGATTTAAGGGAATCGAGCGTTTCCATGACTGGAGCTGGCACTTTGGCCCAGGTGTTGGTAAGCCTGAACAAACTGGCAGATGAAAGACAAGAGACAATAGCGCATGCGGGATTCAGCGCGCGAAGATCAGTGCAATGCTATTTTTTTCTAGTGAGTGCGGAAGGGGAGGGAGTAAAGTTTGTCACCTTCGCCACCTTCACAAACTGTGCTATCATCAACGCTCGCATTTTGGGACTCTCCAAGTGAATGACTGCAGTTGAAACGAGGCCCACCACAAAATTGAATCGCTGCAGTAACGCTGCAAATCCAGTGTTGACATCCTTCGCAGACCCCTCGGGATCCATCATCTCTGCCGCCGTAATCGTTACATAAATTTCGCCATCAATTAAAGCAAGCTGCTCCGCAATACGCGTCCCATCCATCTCCAATAGACTCTTGCCCCGTCCGATTCTGAGCTTCCGCTTATCCTCGACAACCGGATTCTTGAACGTATCGCTGTAATCCACCGCACGTCTCTTACTCGGTTTCCTTTCCAGCAAGCGCGATAGACCTTCAAGCGCCTCTACCTCCGCCGTCGACACACACGTCTCGTTCCCATACTCCACAAACTCTGCCAACTCGGCCTTAGTAGCCGCCACCTCCGTTACGCGCGCATAGTCTACTATTAGCCATGTCCGCATGAGTTCCAGCGCGGCAACACGCGTGCCCTCCACCACATGCGTGGCATAAGCGTCGTGTAATCGGGAGGGAAGGTCCTCCGGGAACATGGCGACAGCCTTGAAGTGAGCGCTGAGAGCACTCAAGAGCTCTTGCGGTGTCGTAAAACTCGTGTATGTTTTGAGGATGGTGTCGCGAAGGGTGAGATCTGCTGGTGTGGGGTTCCAAGCGGTGATTCGGGCTAAAATGAAGGGCAAAGTGGCTGCAATAAGCTTTCGGCCATGAGGAATATTGTTATCGTCGATATACGGCTCGGAGAAAAGGGCAGAGGATTTGGCGAGAGTTTCTGATTCATTGTTGACATATTCTGTGAGCGCTTTCAATTCCTACGGTATAAGGATGCATAATTAGAAATGAAGAAAAGCTGCAGGAAGTAAATGACTGACAAACCTCCTCGAAAGCTGCTTGGGAAAGCGGTTCCTTATTGGCTTGATGATCAACAACCTCGGGATCAACGCCTGGCGCATCACTAAATCCCGGATCCAGTGCATGCGCAAGCGATTCAAGCGAGAAAAGAACAGCTTTCAAGCTCCGCTCACGCACTGGTACCTGCTTCCGTGCAAGCTCAACCTTCGCGGCCTCGACAACTGCCACTACCTCATTGACAGAGTCTAACCAGTCGTCATTATCGTCAACGCCGCAAACTGTAGCAATGAGACTGCACGCATGTTCTTGAAGCGCGACGTCGACGAGGAAGCGCGAGGAGGCTGTCCACAGTGAGGACACAGTGCTGTCAAAGATATCCATCATGTGGGATGTGTGCACGAACATCGAAGAATGCTCTTGCTCTTGCGAGGCAAGAAGTGCGAGTTCTTTCATGGATTGAAGGCGTTGGAGCAGGTTTGACGTGTCGTGGTGAGCAACGAGGGGACCATTCTAAATTCACGCCGATTGAGATCTTTGTACTATCACAGGGGTGAGCAGTAAGACACAAATACCTTCTCGGCCGAAGCGATGGGCGTGGATCCGGGCTTGAAGCCCTTCGCAACTGCACGCCACAACAAGACCAACAACCGTCGCACGCGCGCGACTCGTTCCTTGAGTTCCACGGACGAGAAGAGCGCCTTTCCCTCGCGCACGATCCCGAGACAAACTTGCGAAAACTCGATCTGCAGCTTCGCGAAGTTGCGTCTGACTTCGAGCGTCTGTGCACGTATGAAGGCGGCCTCTTCCTCATTGAGACACGGAAGCACGCTACCCGCCAGTCCAACCAGAGCCAGAATATGTCCGATCGACCTGCTTGCGGTGGTGAAAGCGAGCTTCAGTTCCGGAACGGAAAACTCTGGGCTGTTATCGCAAAGCAGATCCACATTGTGTGTCAACACGTTGAGCACTTCACAGAAGCCATCCTTGTGGTCATTGCCGAATTCAAGCGCAGCTATCAGGATCTTGGAATGCATGGTTGTAGTTTTTGGCTCGTTTGAGAACAAGGGGAACTCAAGCCCACCGCTCTCCGACCAAAATTTCTAATTTCAAGCTTTACCATCCGGTAATTGAGGGCATTCTGGGTGAAAAGGCAGCGTTGAGTTGAATATCAAATGGCCAACAACCTCCAATTCGTAGAAACATCGCATAGCGAGACTAGACGTCGTTTTTTGATTTTTCAATGGAATTAATGGAGTAAACCCTAATAAAGCCCATTCAGCATTGGTTAGAATATCTAACCAGAATGCCAGTTATGTGCACAATCAGATAGCCTTGGCACGCATAATCTCTGAAATGTCATACTTTACGCGTAGAACCTATCCTAGCTCCTAACTAATACACCATCGCCTGATTCCTGTCAGTTACCATTTTCTGATTTATCGGCCATGCACAGGTTGAATCTGGTAGATCCAGGTTATCCTTCTTCCCCTTTTGAAGTCGCTGCAGGCATCATGTCACGCAGGATGAGTCAGTTGCTTCGCGCGGTTTGATGCCGTACGAATTGCTTGCTATATCAGGAAGGTTTTGTTTAAACAAAGGCGCTTCATGTTGCTTAGAATACTGCATTCCCTCATCCCTTAAAACATCGACGTCCACGGGATCGTGAACTCAGTGGATGTGTTTGGCTCATGTGGTGTTTCTTGCAGCACGGATGGCGACTTTTGTAAATTGAGATTGGTTAAGAGCTATGGGGATCCATTTTCCATTGCTGCTAGTGACTGGTTGTTGCACCTTTTTTCCTCGACAACTGGCATGCACGCCACAAAGAAGATCGCGAAGCTGATCCGCAGCATCGAGACGAAGGAAGGGGTGCCCATCGCTACGCTTCTGCATCTTGATCCTGCTGCCGTGGAGGATGCGTCCTCGTTCACGGTGTGCATCCTGAATCTGGGCAACGAGCCGAATCCGTGCGATGTCGCGAGCATCACGCACCTTCTGCACTCCTTTGCCGGCTTTGAGCGGCTCAAGGTTCCCACTCTTTCCCACCTGACGATGTCCTCATCGTTGCATGATTCAATCGGGAGACTGACGCGAACGCCGAACGCTGTCGCAGGTATCCAAGGGCAAAAGCTACTCGTTCGCCGACTTCCGCTCCTTCGCCGACGCCGTCGCCGCGCGAGATGCGCTCGACAGCGCGCTGTTTGTGGCGGCGGCAAGCCCGGCTGAGGCACAACTCGTTCCAGTTTGGGCCGCCACGTCGTCCGTGAAAGCCCGCTTGGATGCATCTGGACGAACTCTCCACGCATGTCTCGCCAGATACTGTCCCTTCCCAGAGACAGACACGCTTACAGAGCCAGCGGACATCTTGTCATGCATTCCAGGGCTGCACATCATCAACAACTTTGTCTCGAAAGAAGAGGAGCGGTTTCTCATTGAAGGCATGAACCGCCATCCCTGGGTCCCGCTATCGGAGAGACAAGTGCAGCACCACGGATTTGTATTTGACTATGACAGCAACCATATTGACTTTGTAAAGGAGCCGGGCCCATTGCCGGTTTGGTGCCAGTTCCTGATCGAAAGGATGAACTCGAAGCTCAGAGAGCTGACGTTGCAATACCCAAACGACTTTGATTATCGCGGGTTCAATCAGTTGACACTCAATCGATATCCTCCAGGTTCAGGTGAGTGAATTGAGAGGAAACTTTAGAACCTCAAACCATATCACACAGGAATTTCACCCCATGTGGATACTCACACACGCTTCGACTCCCCTATCACCTCCGTATCCCTCCTCGCCCCCGTTCAAATGGAATGGCGAACCCTCTACCATTCCACGCCACCTACCTCCAAAGGAACCCCACAACCGCAACACAAAACCATCCACATCCAGCTGCAACCACGCAGCGTCTGCTTTATGGCGGGTCCCTCCCGCTTTGCGTGGGAACACGCCATTCGCGCACGGAAAGCGGACGTGGTGAACGCCGCGCGCGTAGATCGCGAGCTGCGGATCTCGCTCACTTTTCGCGGCGTACGCGTGCGCGAGGAGGAGTGTGTTTGCGCATGCTCTTGGGAAAGTCTGTGTGATGCGAGGATTGCCGGGGGTGCTAAGCCGGATCGTTTTAAAGATATCGATGAGCTGGTCACGCAGGAAGGGAAAGTGAATCGGCATGGAATTATAATAGAGGATAAAAAAGTTTAAGTGCTTGAGCGATCTGACACATGACAGCCGAAGCGCTCTGCCTCTTCTTGATGCTTCTCGTCCTGTGGCACTACCTCGTTGTGCCGACCGATTCCTTCTCACTCGGATCTCTGTCCACTGCAACGAATGCCGCGCAGAGGGAGCTTGTTGCGAGGGTGTACCCAGTCCCAGCCAAAGAAAACATGGCCAGTCTGAGCCAAGGAATCACTCACTTCTTCATTCGCGGCCCGAAAGACGGAAAAAAGCTGGTCCTCGTTCACGGCATCACAGGTATTCAATGCGCTAGCTGCCATTGACAAGTGTCGCTGACTAA
>MU615257.1:0-11548 GCA_025201725.1 Chytriomyces sp. MP71
TTCAGATAAGTATTGTAAGATCTGTGAATCATGCGAAACTGCAGCTGATTCTTTACCGGGATTTATCCGGGTGGAAGTCGAAAGTTCATTACGTATTACAAAAAACAGGTTGTATAGTGTAGTGGTTATCACCCTGGTTTTTGATACCAGTAACTCCGGTTCGAATCCGGGTACGACCTCGCACAATTGTTTTCGTCGCCTGAATTCATTGTTTACTCGAGTTGTGTTAAAACAGTATGGATGCTTCAAAATGAAGTGTATCAAGAGAGAAATGGAAAACAAGCGCAGAAACCTTGCAATCATGTATCAGCCGACAAAGTGTAAGCATAATCAGACTTTATTTCATGTCATAGCAAATCAGAAGCCTTGAGCTTAGTAACCTCGCGATAATGTATATTACGTGAAAGGGTACCGATGATCCGACTTTATTTCATGCCAGTATAGCAAACCCAGAAGCTTTGAGCTCTTCGTGTCCAACAAACTTGTCTTTGACATCTGACAGCTTGAAGGCATGCCTGTCCCTGACCTGGTCCAGTTTGATGACAATATCGAGAGAATGATACTGAAGATCATTCGTGAAATTGGTCCCAATGCCGTAATACAGCTTGAAAAGGCTGTTAATGGATGCAGTCTGAATCTCCTCCACTTTGTCTGGACTTAGACTGTTTGAGAACATTACCATCTTGCCCTTGATGGGATCCTTCTGATTGGGAGATTCCTCCTTGCGCAACTCGGCACCTAGCAAACTCAGATAGTCCATCTCGGGCCCCGAATCACATCGAAAATGCACACATTCCTTCTCGTGAGCCTCCAAGTGGCGATAGGCCTCGAAAAAGACTCGCGTCGTGTACACGTCCGTCAACGCAAAGACAGAACCGTAGACAGTCAACCAATCCCTTAGCGCCTCCCGCACAGCCCCGACGACTTCTCCACGCCCCACACCCACTTTTGTACTACGCGCGCGTGCCTCGTAAAACATGAACCACTCGTGCGCGCAAGTTCCTTTGGGATCGCGCGCGTGCCTCTGAGAGAGGAGCACGTTGGATGTGGCGGCTGTGTCCGGGCAGGCTTGCACGATTGTTTCAAACACGGCCTCGTGGACGGCGCGGGAGTATCGTCTTCGCGTGCCGAATTCAATGACGCGTGCGTTTCCTGCAGCGGTGTAGCGGGCCATCTTTGCACGGGTTGCGGCAGCAACGGAGTCTAGGGAGGGGTGGGACGGGTTGAAGTTGTTGAAGAACTCGGAGACGATGGCGAGGAAGGGGACCTCGAGGAGGATGGCCGTGAACCACGGCCCGGAGTAACTGAGCTCGAGGCCTGCGATCGGATCCAACGTGACGCGAAGCTCGACCTGCGACGCGTCGAATGCCAACAGTTTCTGCTCGAACGCGGCCAAACGCGCGATTGCGGCGGGCTTCGATGCGGCAGTTCGCAGGTGGCGAACCACGAAGGCGGCGTCCGTCGCGGCGAAGCGGAGGCGAGTGAACGCTGTCAGCGCAGAGAGAAGGGCTGCGCGCACGCAATCCGCGTCAAGTCCGTTCTGGCCTTGGCGGTGGCGCGCGAAGAAGGCCGCCACGCTGCCCTTGCGGTCGAGGAAGCGGTACGATACCTGCTCGTCAGAGTGTCCACGGCAAAACAGCGCAAACTGCATCGCAAACTTGTACCAGTCCGTGTCAAGAAGGTCCCGTGCCTCGAACGACCGGAACGTCATCCTCAGTCAGCGAGTTCCAGTGCACTTTATTCCCGCTTTTCCTCTAATTTACACACGTAAATGTATGCCGTCTTGACCCCTGACGCAAGGCCATCCACCTCCAGACACTGATCCACCGTCCATCCACCAGAAATTTCATCCTCAATGAGCAAGACTCTCGACTGCGGGCTCCCCAACGACACTAGCACCACTACATCCGTTACGCGTGCCAAATTCATCCACATTTGCTTTACCACTTGCACACCCGCGCGCAACATGCCATCCGTGGTCCCTTTATCAAACACCCAGTCAAACAGTTTCCGATCTGTCGTCTTGGAATTATCGCCTGCCGAACGACGAAACGGCATTCCACCCTCCAAAGCCGCATTAAATACGGCATACTGCTGCAGCCCACGCGAAGACTTCTCACCAGGTTGCGTGCCGGCCAGTGTTGCGACCGCCTCTCTCGAAACATCAAATTGAAGCACAACATCCGCCAAACCGTCGTGCACCATGCCATCGCCAACTGTGCCCGAGTTTCCGCACCCGACATCCAGCACCGTCACCAGAGACGCGGGAACCCGCGCAGGCGGCAGGATTTGCTTTAAAGTGGCTGAAAGGCCCTTGCTCCACGGCATGAACCAGTCGAAGCGCGTGGACTCGTTGCTGGTGGCGTAGTGGTGGATCCAGTATTCGTTTGTGCTATAGTCAGGCATCCCCGTCAGGGCGCCGCGTGTGATTGTGGCTCCCTTCTCTATGACGATGTCCGAGAGGTCTTGGAAGGGAGCGGCCGGCCAGAGCAGGGTGTATGATTTGGAGGTGCGCGTGTCAATGAAGATTCCGGCCCTGAGAAGGGGCTTGCTGCTAAAGGAGATAGCGGACGGGGGCGCGACGGGGTCAAACGCGACGCAGTAGAGCTTCTGGGGCGTCTGGGCTGGGCCTGCGACGACTTCGAACTCGAAGGCCACCTTGTAGAGCTGTTTCATGATGCGGTCGGGACGCAGGTCATCGCCCTTCTCCGCCGAGGCGTCGCTCTGCCGCACAAGAGCGCTCGCTGCTCGCCGAAGCCCTTCGCTCGCAGCCAAATGCGAGTGCGCTGTGTCGCGGTCGCCGAAAACCCAGTCGTGGGCAAACACGGCCACGGCCGCAGACGCAGCCAAGTTGGTGACTGACACGAGGCCAGTCCCAGAACTGGCGCGCTTGAAGACTGTCTCCGTCCCGCTCTTGCCGCTGTTCATCCGCTCTTCTACCGTCCGCCACAGCCGCCGGTCTACCCCAAGCGAGGAAAGCTGTCCACCGCAGCTTTGTTCAAACGACTCCATTTCCTCTGCTGATTTTGTTACCTTTGGAGTCTGGCGCTCAAGGTAGGCTTACCAAAAGGAATGAAAAAGCAATTTTATAGCATTCAGTGAACGGTGGACGAGAGTCTAGTTCAAAATTTCGCAAAAAGACCAAAACGTGACCCCTACGTGATTTGAACACGCAACCTTTCGCTTTGGAGACGAACGCGCTACCAATTGCGCCAAGGAGTCGCTAACAAAACATTACGTAATGAGCTTTCCACTTCCACCCGGATAAATCCCCGATAAAGAATCAGCTGCAGTTTCGCATGATTCACAGATCTTACAATACTCATCTGAAATTTTAGGTTGAATGTTGCTATCATCCAGATATATCTTAACTAATTTTCCAGCCTAAAAACTCTATAAATGAAGCAGTGTTCTTATTGAATAAAAGTATCAACTTCTGAATATCTTCCCCTTCGATTCCCTAACATTTGGTAGCACCAGAGGAATGTCCTCCTCTTCCGACATCCTTATGACCTCCAGCACCACGCCCGTGCCTCTCACTGCCGAACAGCAGTTCCAGCAGCTTGCCCAAGCCTACGCCGACCTCAACCAGACCCACCAGTACCTCCTGACCGAGCTTGAAGCCATGCGTCGCTCTCAAGCCGCCGTTTCCGCCTCCACCGTCCCTGCCCATCAAGCCGAGGGTACCGCTACGGTAGCCCGTCCCCTCCCCTACTTTAGGATGCCTTCCATCAAGCCCATCGCTTTCGCGGGGTCTGGCAAGAATAGGCCAGCCCACGAGCTCCAGAACTTCCTGGACGACTACCTCGACCACTCGCTAGAGATTTGCCACCTCTATGGCTTTGCCCCCACCATTGCCGACCATACCCACACTGGCCAACCTACCTAAGTCCAGTTCGTAGCCTCAGGACTGAATGACCATGCGCGCATCACCTGGCGCCGTCTACCAGAGTCAGAACACGCCACCATGACCTGGGAACGCTACTCTGAATGGATCCAGCAGTCCTTTGGCTCCCAGCTCATGCTCACCCAGGCCATTGAGGCCATGGAGAACCTGTATCAGTCCAAGTCCACCAGTGCCTACTCAGCCCAGTTTAACGAACTCACCTCCGCCATCGCCGCTTCTGGCGTGACCTACCCCCTCAAGCACCTGTGCGTCAAGTACCTCCAGGGACTCCATCTATGCATCATGCCCGAGCTCTTCCACATTGACAACAACCTCGAGAAGCTCCAACAAGTAAGGGAAGCGTACCAAGCCCCTCACCTTCCGAATCACCGGAACCTCCTTCCATGACACCAGAGCCTTCACAGCCATCCCAGGTCTCACCTATGACCTCATCCTTGGGAAAGACTGGCTCAACAACCAGAATCCAGTGATTGACTGGCCTTCCAACACTGCGAGGATTGGAACTCACGTCTGGACATGCACGCTGCCCCATCCTGTCCCCGAAGTCCTTTCAGCAACCCAGTTTGCCAACCTGCTCCACCAGAAGCCCACACCTGACACAATTGTTGGTGCCCTTATCCTCAACATAACTGACAAAGCTGCACCAACCTTCCAGCCCACCACCGCTTCCAGCAACGACGCCGACGCAATTGCATGATCCAAGTGCACCATTGTAGACAAGTATCCTGATGTCTTCCAGCCCTTTGAAGGGCCTCGTGGCCCCTCTTTCTGATCTCCATCGAGATCACAAGACTGTCCCCTTCGACCAATGCTGGAACGAAGACACCCAGAAAATCTTCACCGCAGTGAAATCTGCCTTGGCCAAACCAGAAAATCTGGCCATGTTTGACCCACACAAGCCCATCCACATCTCCACCGATTGGTCAGAATGAGCCATCACTGGCTACCTCGCCCAACCCAACCATGATGACATTAAACAACCCATCACTTATTTCTCGCATAAATGTAAGCCTGAGGAATCCAAGTACCATCCATACATGGGCGAAATCCTTGCCCTAGTGGAAATCCTCAAGCACTTCCACAACTACATCTATGGGTCCAATCAAGTCTACATCTTTACCAACCACCAGTCCTTGTGCCACATCCTCACGCAACCTAAACTCTGTCCTGTCCACCACCACTGGCTTGCCAACCTCCTGGCCTATGATTTTCACATCCAGTGGACACTGGGGGAGTGGAATACTGTAGCCAACGCTCTGTCCTGACATCATTTCACTTCCAAAGCTTCAGTTCAGGTAGATCTCCACTCACAAGCCACCCACTCAAAATTACAGTTGCCAACCATCTCTGCACTCAACCTTACTGAACTCAAGATCACAGATGACCTTCTCTCTGATGTCAAGGACATGTGTACTACTGACCCCGAATTCATCAAGATCACGCAGTATCTGGTGGATCCCGCCAACCCTGACACCTTCAAAAATGACCCTTCGAATGCCCCCAAGGAACTAACTAGCCAGATAGCTCGTTACCAGTTCCACAACAAACTCCTTTATTACATCAATAAGTCACACACCCAACTCTTTATTCCAGGCACAATATACAGACAACATTGACAACTTGCTTAAAGCTTTATTACTCTTTACTGGTGAAAAACCAACAACTGGATTCTCCAAGCACTCTGCCATTTTGTCAATTACCAGTAAGATGACTAGGATCTCCACCTTGCCAAGGTCAAATTTGGCATCAACGACACCGTCAACTCTTCAACTGGCTACACGCCATTCTTCCTCGAATTTGGCCACCATCCATGTTCCATCTTTAACATTGACTTTACAGTTTATTCTCCACTCTCCTTATGGGACCTCAAGGCTACCTACCAAGTCACCAAGGGCCACATTTGGGATACCTAAGATTGCTATTCTGCCATCTCCAATCATTGCCACTGCTGTTCCCCATTCCAAGTTGGAGATCTCATCCTAATCTCCCTCAAGGACTTAAAGCCACTGAACATCCGCTACTGTCCCACCAACAAGCTCTAGGATCAATACATGGGACCTTACAAAGTCACCAGGCTTGCTGGAAATGCCCCTTCTTGCCAACGTGATATCCCTGATTTGTGGGACATCCATAACGTGTTCCATCCAGAAAAATTGCGGCTTTACTACCACAACAAAATTTCTCACCCTCTTGATGCCCAGCCACTTGATCTCCATACAATTGACAAAATTTTCTATCAGCTCACAATTGATGGGAAACACCAATTCCTTGTCTCATGGAAGGACCACCACCCAGTTTTCAATTGTTGGCTTGACACAACTCCAGAACTACTTGTCACCTCTAACAAACAGAAGATCAAGAATGCAAACCTCCAAGCCTCAATTCATCGTGTATGCTCTTGGAGGCAGGTATTACATAATGAGCTTTCCTGTTCCACCCAGATGATCCCCGATAAGGATCCAGCTGCAGTATTGTATGATTCACATGTCTTACAGTACTTATCTGATTTTGAAGGTTGAATGTTGCTATCATCCAGATATATCATAACTATTTTTCCAACCCAAAAAGCTATAAACGAATAGCAATGTTCTTATTGAAATAAAGCATCAACTTCTGAATAACTTCCCTTCCAATTCCCTATCAATTCTTTCCAGCCAATTATTGCATTATGGCTGAAGCTAGGTCAGTTGCTGAAAAATTGCGCATCAAATCCATGAAAACTCTGTGTTACTTCCTGCTTGGTATGCGTACTCTTGCAGGTACATGCTGTCTGGTTGTGCTGGTAGCGATTCTACCTACAACAGGAGCCATCCTTAAAGGCTTAGTCTTAGAGGCAATGCTTGATTGGAATAGGATCTGTCAAGTGAAAGTGATGATAGGCAGAGTGTAGTGGGTAAGGGCTACGTTATTGTCAATCGTATTTTTCATGGAATACAGAGAATTTGTATTTCGCGCCCTTTATTACTCGTGTCGAAAACGTCGCTCTCCTTGTACTTCGAACGCCATCAAGATATGCTTTCATTCCGACTGCTCCATAGCCCATTTGACTACGATCTCATCGGTGTTGGCCTCTTATAAAATATCCGTATAAGATTGGGACACATTTGATGTGTGCGGAAGCACACCAGCAACCGAATTCGCAAAATCGAAAAACCTTCTTGCAACCCTTTCTTTATTTCGATGTGTGGAAAAAAAGACTATAATGATGGATAATTGATATTTCCTGAAGATCTAGTGCCTTGTTCTCCTTGTTTAAACAGCTCTTTCTTGACATCAACTATGTCCTCGCCCCCAGCTTGCTTAGACTTGGACAACGCAGCCCTGGATTCGACACTGTCCCCGCTGGCATCGACCATGCCACTCTGTCTCCTTTCCCCCACCATCTTTCTCTTCTTGGGACTCAATGCAAAACTCCCAATCCATTGCCAAACACAATCCTCCTCCCCACCCACCTCCATCACGGTCTCGCGCACACACGCGTTACGCAGTACAGCAGCCCTGACAACCCCCCACACTTTGTCCCGCACACGCGCGTCACTCACGCGCCAACGCGTGCGCGCGGCATCGTCCAGCTCCGCTGCGAAGCCGTACGCGTCCAAACCCGCACCACCCGTCTTGCACACGCGCAGGAAGTGGTCGCGCAGCGCGTTCAGGGCGAGGCCGGGGACGGGGTGGCGTAGTGGGTCCCGGCGGTGGTTCTCGCTTTCGGCGTGCAGGGCGTCGAGGATGTCTTCGACGAGGGTGGCGGCCACGTGGGCGTCACGGGCTGCGGCGGCGCGGCGGATGTTGAGGACGACGAGGGTGGCGAGGAGGAACGCGCTGAGGAGGAGGTGTGGGTAATAGCGAGTGGCGGCTTGCCAGAGAGTGTTGCGTGCTTGACAAGTGAAGGAGAGAAGGGGAGCAGAAGTGGTAGTGAGAAGACGATGGCGTCCTGTTGCAGAGTCAACGACCGTGCGGAGTGGGATAGGTGGATGCGAAGGATCTTGGCCTCCTGCCGCTGCGTGACTAGCCAAGCGGAAGAGAACAAGGTTCCAATACTCTTCAAACTTTTCATCGGACCATTTCGTGCCTACAAGTGCACGGAGCTGTCGTTTGCCCGACGACGCAGGCATACCAATCAAAGAGCGCGTCTTAGGGTCACGTATGATGGAGAGCTCGAGGTTTGTCATGTCAGGATCTGGGTTGGCCTCGCCGCAGAGCATACTACCCGTCCATTTTCGGACAATGTCATTCCTGTCAAATAGGTTAAAGTTAATACGACACGATGGAAACTGTATTATGGAAAGTTACTCACAAGTAAGCAACTAGGTTCTCAACTTGAGTCTGTTTCTTGGCCTCCAACTGTAGCCTGGCCTTGTCCTCAACACAGACAGGCTCTCCCGCGAACGGAACCACAAACTGCCATCCTTTTGGCAGGTATGGCCCAACGAGACGCGACAGTGCTCCGTACTGAATTACATGGTCCGGTTCTTCGCATCCATCCACCACTTTTCCAAAACAGACAGCACCGGCGGGACACTCCTTAGAAAGTCCTGGCATTGCTAGTCGAATCAACGTGTCTATTCCTTCATTTCCAGTCACTGGAAATACGGTGGCTGGAGTGCCGCGTTCGCGGTACCCAATCTGGTCCCAAAAGATGACGAAAACTGACGCGTAGGCAAGCGCAGCGAGCAGAGCAATGAGGCCACTCGCCACAGAAAGAAATTTGGAAGGAAAAGTAAACGGCTTGGAATCAGTTTTCGCTGCAGACGATGCACGTTTCTTGGTTTGTTTTGACGTGGCAGTTGATGTGATTGGCCGCGACAATGTTGTTGCTCGTCCACTGCGGTCGTTCATCCCACTCGCCATCCCAGTAGATCTACGAATACGTGTAGTCTGCGAGGCGAATGCGGGCTCGAGCGTGTCCCATGAGTAAGCATCTTCGTCAGCATTGTCAAATTCCTGCCCCTCAAACTGGGCGAGAATCTCTGTGGGGGTCTGCGAGGGGGCGCGACTGGACCTGCTGCGACCTCTGCTCGTGCTCCTACTGCGCGAGTTTTGCGAGCAAGAGTGTACGGGAGGCAACGCAAAGCCTTTAGGCAGGTTTTTTTGGGGTGTTGCGAGCGCGTGGAAGTCAATGAACTTTGCTGGCGAGTCCGACAGTCTTGCCTTTACGGCTGGATCTGAACTGGAGGCTGTTGCGATTGTTGCGCGGCGGGAAGCGGCCTTTGCGGGGGTTCCCGACTGAGCGAAGGCGGGGGCTGCGCCCTCGTCGTCCTCCGGGTCACGATCACGCAGCTCAACCATCGGAACAAGATAGGTCTCTGCAAGCTGGGCGTAAAAGTCCTTCTTCTCGCGCTTCAGCGACAGCTCGAGGCCGGCCTCGCTCAGCGCCGAGACGAGCTCGTTCACGCTGCGCTTCGCTGCGAGCCACTCGCGCGTCACGTAGCCTGGCAGCACCAGCTTGTCCCGCCTCTTGAATCCGCTCGTCGGCGCGTCCGTCATCGCGCTCAGCATCAGCTTCGGTGGTTGGCCCCTTTTTTTTTTTGGATTGGGTCGAGTGTTCGGAGCACTGCATGTCCGAGTGGACAAACGCACCACATCAAGACGACCAAGCTATCGCTCCACTCACTCTGCCACTCCTCCTGCCGAAGATGCACCCCCAAGAAGACAAACCTGCATACAGGACAAATGCGCATATCCTCCGCTATTGGAACTGCAAGGTGCCGGCTTCACGCGTACCAAAAGGAGTCTGACCTTCAAGAATTAGCGTTCTCACATCCTTTTTCGTGCTGAACACTTTCTTTTGCTTTCAAATTCACGCCAGGAATCTGATGACGCCAATCTTGGGCGTGTGGCCACATGACATTTCAGGAACCACATGACCCCATCACCATCCATATTTGATCTGTTTCGATTGAACTGATCCCTTCCAAGCTCACAGTCGGAAGTGACTGAGATCAGTTAGAACGTTGACGTACAGCTGAAAAGCAGTGTGCAGGTGTAATTGAATTCGGCGGCTCATTTCGTCATCCGCAACTTTTGAGTACCACTAAGATCTGAGTGGCGGAAACAGCCACCCATCAAGCCCACGAAGCCACCCATGTGCTATAAGAATCGACCCATGTTTCTCATACTCCATTCAGTTCAACCACCCACTTGAATAACTATGATTTTCTCTGTCCTCGTCGCATCCGTTCTCGCTATCGCAAGCGCAGCTCCAGCCAAACGCGACCAAGGCATCGTTGTCCCCATCCGCCGCGAAGGCGAGAGTGCAACACTTGGGTTGACTGTGGCCAGATACCAAACTGCCATCAAGAGCGGCAGCCCCGTCTCCCCACTTGTGAACGGTGGCGAGGGAAACTACTTCTTTGCGGACATCCAGTTTGGAGACTCTCCGACGACCAGCCGCGTTGTTTTTGACACTGGGTCGTCCGACACCTGGGCAATTGGATCTGAGTGCACTGCGGATGCCAAGGGTGAGTGAACGTTTATGACACTTTTGAGGATAGGACTTAATCATGACCTCACAATTAGCTGGTTGCAGCCCCAACGAGACTGGTTCAGTTAAGGTTGACGGCTCTTTCAAGTCTTTGAAAGCGAAAGGCCAGACCTTGTACGGCGATGGAAGTTATGGAGTCGATTACAACATCTACTCAACCAACGTCGCCTATGGGGGAGTCACTGCCAAGAACCTTCCCGTCGGTATTGTGACTTATGACTTTGGAGGCGTCAAGATTCCAGGAATCTTGGGTATGGGATGGAACAGCATCAGCAACGTTGCCAAGGCTTTGAAGGGTGCCAACGCCAACTTTTTGGACGCTACTGGCTACTCCACCTTTGGCATGTACATTAATCCATCCACTTCGGTGGATGGAGAAGTCAGTTTCGGATTTTACGACTCAAGCATGTATTCCGGTGACTTCCAGTGGTTCCCCGTCTCTTCCTTCACGGACCCCAACGGCAACAATGTCGCGAACGGATGGTGGCAATTCGCCGCAAATGTGTTGACATTTTCACAGGGAACAAACTCTTATGACTATGGTAACGATGAGACTTCTACTCCCAATGGTGTCAGCATTGCCGATTCTGGCACCCCTGAGCTTCTCTTGACCGACGCGGCAGCCAGCGCCATCAACCAGTGGTTCAACCCCAACTATGATCCAAACTCGAACACAGTCCCTTGCAAGGGCAAGTCATTGGTGCTCACCTTCACCGCCCCAGACGGCACCGTCGCGTCCTACAGCATCGCTTACAACTTACTCGTGCAGGAGCAGAACGGAGCCTGCCAGTCCCTCGTCACAGGTGGTGCCGAGAAGCTCGGCTTCACCATCTTTGGCGCGCCCTTCTACCAGGCTGCATACACGGCCTACGACAAGACCAACAACCGTATCGGATTCGCACAGTTGAAGGGCAGCGTCCCCAACCCTCCCATCCCCAGCACCACCGCCGTACCGCCCGCGCCCACGACCAGTACCAAGGCGCCGCGCGTGAGCACCACGATCGCGCCCAAGTGCAACCACGACGAATGCAGCGTGGGCGCGTTCTTGCATGCCGGATGCAGCAAGTGCGCGGACGAGGTTTGCGCACAAGACTCGTACTGCTGCAACAACAAGTGGGATGACAGCTGTGTGAATGAGGTGAACCAGTACTGCAGTACCA
>MU615258.1:0-11530 GCA_025201725.1 Chytriomyces sp. MP71
ACAGAACAGGTATGTGAGGACTGACTGCGATGATGCGAGCGAAAGCGAGGCGAATTGCCTGGAAGCCCGAAAATCTCGCAAAGCCCTCAGCAGAACCGACCAGTCGAATCTAACTCATATGCGTCATACCGAACCGTCTCATATTCTTTATACCGATTAGTTCTACGGCCCTCTACATTTCAATCGGAAGCACACTCCTGGTCCTCCTCATTTTCGGATTCGTCAAGGGGATCATGCTGGGTGTCACGCATCCCATTCGAAGCGGTTTCGAAATGATGTTTGTGGGCGCGGCTGCCAGTGCGGTCGCGTATGGGATTGCCAGGGCCATGCCGCAGCCTTGATTCATTTTAATTGTATTTCCTCTCTCATCATTCAAGGTGGCATGAATAGATCCTTTTTTCTCTAACATTACCATCGCTTGTCATGCATTTTCAACCCTGAGAGATGCTAGCCTCGCCGTTGTTGTCGCAAGTTCTTGTTATGGAAGCAAACGAGAGAATGTAGCACTGGCAGTTGGCGTGAATAGCAGAATGAATCAAGTGAATAATATTATTTTTGGAAAAAAGTTTCTGATAATACCAAACAAGCGTCTCCAACACCCACCTTGACATGTCTGATCTACCTAAGTCACCGAAACCCGACGATGATGTTTCCATCGACGTTAACGCGTCTGTGTTCGCTGTTGCCGAGTCGCTGAAGGGAAGCAAGGCGCCATCGATCCATTCGAAGAGGTCGCGCCACTCCCTGCAAAACGACGTGCGCACCATCGCAAAGAGCATAGCTTCGGTGGCCCCGTCGCATCTCGAACCGCATTTTGGCAGTGCAGAAGTTATTCGGGTTAGTCCTCCAAATTGGTTGGGGTTGTTGGGCTTGTGTGCCGACACTCGCGAGCCGAGACGGGCGGAACCCTATCCTACTTACACTAAATCATTGACTTAGGATATTGTCGTTGGTTTAAGCGACGGTTTGACGGTTCCCTTTGCTCTGACGGCCGGCCTCGCCTCTCTCGGAAACAGCCGATTTGTGGTCTTGGCCGGAATGGCAGAGATTGTGGCAGGAGCCATCTCGATGGGACTGGGAGGATACTTGGCAGGGCGCAGCGAGATTGAACATTACGACTCGGAGTACGCGCGCGAGGAGAAGGAAATACGCGAGGTGCCGCACAAGGAGGAAGCAGAGATTGTGGAGATCTTTGAGGTACGCGTTCTAGCTGCGATTTTCAGGTTTCGTTTTGAACGCGATTACCTCAACTCTGCAGCCTTACGGCCTCGACCGCGAAGCGATTACACCCCTCCTCGCCAGTCTGAAAGCAAATCCACCCCAATGGGTTGAATTCATGATGAAGTATGAATTGGGTTTGGAAAAACCGGATGCATCGCGGACTTGGATTTCGGCATTAACCATCGGGGGCTCGTACTTTATCGGAGGACTCGTTCCGCTCATTCCCTATATGGCTGTTCAGAGCAGGTATACGAGTATATCAACAGAATCGCGTCATACTGAAACAGGTGAATTCATTCACTCCCATCAGTTACACGGCCCTCTATATTTCGATCGGGTGCACGCTCTTCGTCCTCCTCGTTTTTGGATTCGTGAAAGGGTTACTGTTGGGCGTCTCACATCCTGTCCGATCTGCTTTCGAAATGATGGTGGTGGGTGCGGCGGCGAGCGCAGTTGCCTTTGGAATTGCAAAGGCAATGCCGCAACCTGGAATCAATTAAAGCATGGACATCGCATTATCTATCTTACCTTTGAAAATTATGTCGGAAGTACTTGTCTTCCACAACAGGCTTCCGACACAATCCCCGAATGGGTGTGAGGCCAACGCAAACTCGCCCTTCTCATGGATTTAAACTATCTCACGAAATCACGAGAGTAGAAAGACCATCGGTTCTTCATTTCACCATCCCGAAAAAGAAAGAAATTTAAGCCAACGCACGAAACGATGAACTCAGTCAAACACAGTGTCTCCACAACGCCCTCGCGCATCCCCCTACCCACTCGAAGACTCAAGCAAACTCTCATCGTGCCGTCGCGGATCCCCGTACCTATACGCAAGCATTATCTTACCGCACGCGGTCCCAAGGTGATTACTGTTTTTATTGCAACGCGGAGGACGGACGAGCTGGCAACCCGGAAATTCGGGTAAAAGGAATGAACAATTGAGCATGATTATCTGAATACGTAAAGCCTGGGATGCAGGTTGTTTCGGAAGTGCTGGACGGCAGAAACTGACAATTCTTGCACCTGACAATTTTCAACCAGCTGGCTGCGGCGTCGGAATCATCTACCATCCAGTGTCCACATTTTCTGCCAGTTGATGCCAATGCATATCTGTCCAAGTCCACCAAATTTTCAATACGTCGCGCACCCCCAATGAATGCGATCAACCCTGCCATTAAAGCCGAGATGCCATCACCCATCATCAAATCTAGGAGCACTTCTGCAGCGACTTCCTCAAGCTCGTCAGAACCAGAAACAAGATTCCTGGTTGTGAACAATCAATAGCATTAATATATATTGACTTATTTCAACCATAGGACCCGATTGCTGAACACCGAGTTGAGATTGAGGCCAAGAATTTGCGTATTGCCGAACTGGAGACTCTGGTAGAACAAGTGAGTGATTCTGTGCTTTCGAAAGCATGATTGAATGTGCCTTATCCGTTTTTGAGACAGTTTGAGTCTCGATGCGCCAGTTGTACCTCACGATCTGATGATTTGGTATGTAAAGTGCCAATTGTGTTTTACTGATTCCCCAAAACAGCCTAAGATAAAAGAGCAAACTTTCTTAATAGAGGCACAAGACCGGCGTATTGCTGAGCTTGAAGCTTTGGGCCAACAAGTATGTTGAACGTATCTGCAGAATGAAATTCATCGTTAAACTGAAGATGGCTGAACACCATGCAAACGCACAAAATATACTTGCTGACAACTGTTTCAGGATGAAAGTACTTCAACAGACCATTCAAGAATTGACACAGATATGCGAACCTATTCTCTTTGCAAATACGCAAATGAACAAGGTCACTGTACTATATAGGGAAGTCGATGCACGGCATTGGCGGGTGAAGAAGCAAGTTCGGTTTTCGGAGATAGAGCTGGCGGAGGACGCATACGGGTGTGTGCCACGTATTGAGCAATTGGCACCAGCGGCGGAACCATCGGAAAATCCCGCGTCAGAGTACGTGCCCCACAGACGTCAGCGAGGTCATTACATGCAATTTTAAGTCATCGAAGTACGTTTTTTTACTCGTTTTACCACCTCCTGATTGTTTGAATCCAGATCCCTAATATAACAATAATATTAGCAGACCAAAAACATTCGAAAAAAAAGACAGATACAATGAACGTTTATTGTCATTTTACAAGGGCAAACCTTTTTTTAGCTTACTTAGTCTTTTCATACCATCTTTGTTTTGGGCAAATTTCATTTTTGCGATACGAATTCTTCAAAAACGATCGCAGAATCTGAATTCCGTTGCTTTCTTTGGTCAACCGAACTGCCAAATCCTCGTCAAAGAACTGATCATAGTTGAGAGCCCTTGCAATAACATACGCTTGTAGAGCAAA
Organism: Chytriomyces sp. MP71; assembly: GCA_025201725.1. Taxonomy (NCBI): domain Eukaryota; kingdom Fungi; phylum Chytridiomycota; class Chytridiomycetes; order Chytridiales; family Chytriomycetaceae; genus Chytriomyces; species Chytriomyces sp. MP71. The sequence continues at coordinate 3,573 of MU615258.1, forward strand.
ACCAGAAACGAATCCAGAACTGGTCTGTCCACACGGTGGAAACATAAAATTGGAGACAGCGGACAGTGGTCAGCACCAGACTACGAACGACTGTGCGATGTTGTGTGTCATTGGTCTCTGTCCAAATACAATTAAAATATTGCACTCAACTGTTACGCACTGGCAGTCTTTGCGCCGTGACTGATTTCGTTTTCAGTCGGTTCAGGGAGACCCGCACATTAACTTCAGTCGCAAAGAGGTCTGAAGCAAGATCTCCAACACTATAGAAGCTGGAGGTACCATATTAGATGTATGTGCATTGTTTTACATGTGGATCCCACAGGCATCCACTCATGGTAGTGTCAAACACAGCCCAACCAACGCGATGTAAGATAAGCATTCCAGAGGCCCATTTGACGCGCTCATCACAATCTGATACGTATGAAGCAACATACAGGACAAATGCATCAAAGGTGATGTAAAAACGAGTGAGCGGCAATGTTGCAGATGACCTGCGAGAGTGAGCTGGTTTCGGCGTTGAAGAAAGACAATGACAACGTAGATATGAAAATGATGTTGTTGATATTAACGAGAATCAAGAAGAATTGATTTTCGCTTCCTTGTTTGGTCCAGACGCGTGAGGACGGTGAAGACGGCCTTCAAACCAATTTCAAGAACGAGACCATTCCAGATGCCTATGAGTAATTGCTCAATCGGAGAGAGAGGCAAGTTTCCCAACGGTGAATCGATCGAGTTGTTCATTCTCGGGATAGATTTACATAGTAACCAAAAGGGACGAATCGTGAGTAGAAAGATAAAAGCAAGTAAACATGCAATTCGAAAAACATCGCTATCGGATGTTCAACTCTGTCGCTGGTTGCTTAATCGGCGCTGTTCTAATTGATGCGCAGGGGTTGCAAGTGCATACTGATTCCGTGTACCTTTGCTCTCCTTCGCCAGTCCTTAAGCCAAGCCCAATACTTTAATCGAGAATCTAATTTGCCGACTGTGTCAAGCCAGCAAAATTTGACGACTCAAAAAGTCAGCAGCCAGTCTGCCGCATTGACAAACCTCCATCGCTTCCACCACACCTTACAACCAAGATTACGACGCCATGCCGATTTTTTTCACTCAAGAACGGTGTGATCATCTGCGTGGGTGGTATCTTTCTCAACGCAGTCCTCCTCGTCGTATTTCTTCAGCAACGCAAGAAGCTCCTCGTACACCGCATTGACCACGGGTATCTCTTCTCCTTCAGCGTCTGTAGCATCTGTCTCGTTTTTTCTGCTCGGGTTGAAGGTGGACCGGCTGCCTAGTGAAGCGGAGCAACGTGTGGGCCGCGGTCACAGGCGGCAGAGTGATCGTGGTTCGCTTGATTGGTAATCTCTCTTTTCACAATGGCTTGTGACACAGAGACACGAAGAATGGACAGCAACGGACAACGAGAGACACCAGTTCCACTCGGAGCCACGGTGGTGCTCGCATGACCGGAGCCCCCCGCTTCCCAGATGAATCATCTCGCGTATGTTTAATTCTTATCGGACGCAGCAAGAAGTTCATGATTCCGATGAATTACATGTCTTGCTCAACAAAAGGAGAGGACAGAGCCAGAATTGTCGATCTCCGCGATTGCCCACCAAACAACACCAACCTCCTCGAATCCATCCATTCGCTACATCCCATGGCCTCCTCCCTTCCGAATCGCATCGCCGACTACTTTTTCCAAACTGGCCTCGCGCACAACCATACTCCTGGAGGCCCACAAGGCGAGGTGCACCTGGACTCGCTGCGGACGCGCGAGGACAAGGATGAAGACGCGACGATGCAAGAACGCTCGCTGGAACAGGAACAGGCGCAGCGAGTGGCGAGGCAAGCGCAGACGCTGACGCGATCGCGCAGTCGCGGTGCCAGCGCAAAGCGACCGTTCAACGCGTTGCTGGCCAACATTGGCGCGGACCACGCGCGCCACGCGTCAACGGGCGCCGGCAGTGGCACGGGAACATCGGTCGCCGATTCGGAGGACGATGTGCCGTTGGACGTGTTGGCCCCCAAGCTCAAGTCCGCCCATGTAAACAATCTCCGTTGCACAGCCACAATGAAAAATTGAATTAACTTGAAATCAGGCAGAGGTCTCCAGTGCGTCCAGATCACGCTCCCTCCTCTCAAATATATTGAAAATTAATACGCTCGGTCGCACGCAAGAGGATGACGACTCGGAAAGTGCCGCCGCAGATTCGGGTGCCGTCACCCCCGCCCAGGGACGCATGAAACGAAAACACCCTCTCGAATACAAATACGAAATTGCCACGGTGCATCGATACCCTGAATCTGATCACTCTGAAAAGGAGCGGTTGCCTGACGGACTCGCCATGGTAAACACCTGACCCAGACCACGCTCCACACTAACGAACCGCCACGCATTCACACACAAGTTCTGCTTCCCCAACGGCCTCCAATTCAAACATAGTCCTGACACCTCCCTTGAATGCACCACCCACTCTTTCGTCATTACAGAGGAAACGGGCGCAAAACTCTACGGTGTTTGTCTCCTCCTCTACGAACCCATCCAGGAGCCCCTCGCGTCACAACTCGAGGAGCTGCTGGAAGAGTGGCGTGCGGACTGCGTCGCGGGAACGGATGTGGAGTATCTGCAACACATTCAGAGTCAGCTTGCTGCGAATCAGGAGCAGATTTTGCGGATACGGAGCGGGATGGTGGAAGGGTTGAGTGGGGCGGAGATGGAGGATATTTTGAGCGACGCGGAAGAAAAGGTGGCGCTGTTTCGGGAGCGGTTGAAGGAGATGGAGCATGTGGCGGGCGTGGATATGGAAAATGTCTATGTGCCGCGCTGTGTTGGTGTGATCAGTCGGTGGGCGTTTTATGATTTATTTGCGGATTGGTTGAAGGTGGTGGTAAGGATGGTCAAGGACACCGCAATAGAAGATGGAGACGCGAGCGCGAAAGGGTGGTCGAATGTTCCTTTGGAAAGGTAAGCTTGTCTTTCTCATGGTAACACTCGCTTGGATGTTGATTCAAAGTGGGATAGGCTGCTTGTCAATTTCATGGACGAAATACCCTTGCCGCCTCCGGGTCGTGTTGAGGTTAAATTAACGATTGGACGATACAACCTTTTTTGTTCCAGACCACCCGTCAACAGCATCCAGGCCTTGCAAAATGTAAGGTCTTGAATTCATCATTATGAAATCCTCATCTTTGTTGCCAATAGTTCTCGCTTTACCCTCTCTTTCGCTCCATGTCCATCTCTCATATTGTGACACTCTTGGAGCTCGCACTTGCCGAAAAACGCATGGTCTTCATTTCAAGCCACTATTCAATGCTCACTCTGGCTTGCGAAAGCCTCTGTCTCCTGTTGTACCCCTTCTCCTGGCTACACCATTATTTCCCCATTCTACCCGCGAGCGGTATACAGCTGCTCCAGGCCTCCTTTCCTTACATTGCGGGCGTGCACAAGGACTATTTTGGAAAGAGCGAAAGCCTCGATCCAGATTGGAAAACCGATGTGAGCTCCTTCCCCTTCCCTCCCTTGCTCCAGTCTCATACAAATATCATAGGTCGCCATCATCGACCTTGACTTGAACACTATCCACATGGATATTCCACCCCCGCAAATCCCACCCCGCGACCGACGGAAACTCATTGCGCGTCTCGTAAAGTACAGCGGCGCACGCGTCACCCAACCCCCACACGGGTCGTCACACCCGCCCGGCACAGTCATTGAACTTCCACCGCACGGTGTTCCTTTCACGACGCGTGTGGCATTCCCGCTGGGAAAGCTGGCCCTGCGCACGGCGCTCTCGCGGCGGTGGATTGCGCTTATGGAGGCCGAGAGCGAGGTGAAGGAAGAAAACGGGAGCGTGGAGGAATTGGTCCAGAGGGAGTCGGTCGGTGCGCTGCTGCGAGAGTCGGAGAGTAAAGCGAGTATCGGAAGTGAGGTGTCGTTGCATGCTCCATTTCAGGAGAGATTGGAGGAGGTGGCATCTCCAATAACTACGCTGCGCACTATAAGCAGGAAAAACAGCCAATCAGCTGCGATTGTGGGAACGTCGTCTCGAAACGGGTCAATGGACAACCTCAAATCGGCCATCGGCAAGATGAAGGTGGCCATTTCAAATCGGCAGAAGAGTCCCATCGTGGTGGAAAGGACTGTCGCGATGGAGGACGATGACGAGGATGCGGATTCTAGCGATGGCGCGTCTCTCGCGTCAAAGAGCGTGAAAGCTGCTCCTCCACTCCTGCCCTTGCCTCCTTTGCCTCAAAACATCAATGCGAGGCAGACGCCTGAAGTATCCGATCCACGAAAACTGTACGAAGAACTTTGTCGCAATCAGGAAAAGGTAGTTGGACTGTTCATCGTTCAAGACGTTTTTGACACATGATATAGAACGATAATGCAAGTATTATGCGGGCCATCAACTCTATTGCAGGCTCATCAAGCCAACCTCCTTCCATCCTCGACCATCACACAGCGCTGGCAGCCAAGAGGGTGCCAGTCAACTACGCATATTCAACTACCTCAAGCATCACGACCGCCCCAACAACCTACAACGATCCTTCGATTGTATCCAAATCTGTCAGACGGTCTACACCTAGTCTGGCGGGCTCGGTGGCGCATTCTTCGTTCATTTCCACCACCGCAAACCCGACTCGGGGAAAGGTAAAGCCAGAGCTTCATGAAGGACATGCATTCCAGTCCTTCAGTTTAGAAGATCCAGTCGCATTCAGCCTCGTCGAGTCTCCACAACAAGCAGTCTCGCCATCGCCCTCTTTGCCAGACCTCGCAGATGGACACACCACTCGCAGTAACCACTCTATGGCGGCCCCGACAATAGAAGAACGACGCAAATCGAGCCGTAGCTCCATCCTTAATACACTCACGCGAACGAGCAAAAGCATTCCGATCTTGAGGGGCAGCCAAACTGTGAGCCCCACCTCGGCGGGAAAAGAAAAGTCTCCGACGGCGAGCGAGAATGCGCTCGCCAGTCCTGCAAAGGGCGATGCGGGAGAAGTGCAAAAAGTCGCAGCATCGCCCAAGACTTTAATAGCGTGGAAGGGAGATTCGAACGGAAAGCCCGAAGAAAGTTTGGTCTGCCGGATCTGCTTTGATCTGTTGAAACAAAATGGTGAAATGACGGCGCTCAAGTGTCAATGTAAGCAAGCGCATATTCTCGCGATTTATGGCATCTCTCAATGTTGACCATATCAGACTGCAAAACGACGATTCACACATCGTGTCTGCCACTCGTGGAAGGAAGCCCCTGCATCACTTTCTTTAACGAAAAGAAGATTCAGCATTCCTTCTTCAAAGTTTTCACGTCGCTCCTCAAGAATTATAGAAATTTCTTGGTCATCCCCGAGAAACTGAAGCAGGCGCGACAGGAGGCCGAAGCCAATGGCGAAAAAGCAGAGGGATCTATGAATATTGTTGGTTTGGACTTGATGCCCGATGATTGGTTCAAAAAAGCTGAGTTTCTCGCGAGTGTGGATCGAGACACACGGGTAAGTAACTGGTCGACAACGCGAATGACCTCAACCAGTCAATCCTATGGCAGGCATATTTGACTTACATTGTGGAGACACAAAATTTTGTGCAATTCACACTGGAGAGAGTCGAAATGCCTGAGTCGAATTACGAGATACTCTTCTTTGACGAAAGCATCAAAGCGAAACTGAATCGTTCTAAACTTAAATTCAGCAAAGATACGACTCCTTTTTTGAAGGATGGTGCTTATTCCATTCGAGCCACCATCACTGCTTTGCCGCCAAACCTAGAAGGCTTGAATCCAAGTAAGTACTGCATTCAATTTCTGTACTTCTAAGCTCAAGAATGACAGACAAAACATACACTACCTCGTTTTTCCCCTTATCTCTCGACAAGTCCATCCTACGAACCGCCCGCAATGTCAAACCCTTGGTCACGGAGGCCGACCAAAACATGATGCGAAGCCACACTAATGACCTCCTCAATCGAACCCGTATCAACAACACAAACAAGCGGAAACAGGATTTTAGCAAGTGGATGCGGACGAAGCTAAAACATTTGCAGCGGCCCGAGAACCGCCTCAATGTAGAGATGCTCAACGATGAAGAGCGAAAGGATCTCTTTGATGAGAAGCTTGGCATCGTGCGAGATTGCATCGCCGGATATGAAGGGGCCCATTTGGCCAGTCAAACGAATGCGGAACTGCATGAGGCGATTGAAGACTTGCACATCAAGCAGTTTTTGTTAATCGATATGACAGAGGCTGAGCTTGTCGATATGTGAGTCTAGCGTCTGTCCTCTCGTCCCGTGCGCCTGATACCATTGACAGATCGGACCAAGAAGAATTCAAATCCATCAACATCCGACTTCTTCACATCATCACCCTCTACAAAGAGCATCTTTTCTCCCTGGAAAACCCAGACGTCAATGAACAGAGCCTCAACGCACTCAGCCCGCTCAAACCACGTGAACCCTCCTCTTCCCCCATTCAACCATCACGCCCACAAACACCACATATTAACGAATTACCGCAAATGAATATCCCGGTTGCCGTCCGCTCCCGCGCCGAGAGCCTCCGGAAGCCCCGCGCAAGCCCCACAAATGGCAGCCCGCGCCTTCCCGCCGCCTCCCCCGTACGCCCTTCATCCGCCAACGACTCAACACGCGGTATGCGCTCCCCGAGCGCCGCTTTCAATGCGACTCGCAGCCCGAGCGCAGCAACGATCGAGGACTCGCCGCGACCTCCGCGCACGCCATCACTACAGGTTGCTGACTTGACAGCGGCGGGGACAGTCTTCCTTACAGGCAGTCCGGTGAGCCCCGTGAGTCAAGTGAGTCCCCGGCCACGGTCAGATAGTATGAACTGGTCGCGGCGAGGAAGCTCGCGGCGGAGTAAGAGTCGGGACAGTGCGGCTGGGGATTCCAAGTCGCGGGAGGGTAGTGTGTTGGTGGATGGGGTAAAGCGGGCGGAGAGTCCCTCGGAAACTTCCGTCTTGCGGGAGGATATCCGCGAAGAGGAACGCGATGTGCGTCAAGTGGAGAGCCCGGTGGGGAGCTCTGTCGAAACCAGTCCCCTTTTGCATACCCGGAAGATGGCTGCCTCTGTTCCTGGGATACATCACATTGACGAGGAGGGGCCGAACCTTGTTACTGCTGTTGCAGATTCATTGGAGGAAAGCAAGTCACGTTCGCCGGAAAAGATTCAAGTTATTCGTCGCTCCAGTTCGGGTAGTATACAAAACATGTTTGCGTCGCGTCGCGCCAGTCTTGACAGACGAAGCACCACCGAGAAGCGAAGGTCGTCCTCATATAATCGCATTGGATCTGAAACGGATTTGACAGATGCACTCGGAACGTCGCCTTTGGCCGCCTCGCCCGCCAAAGTAATCATGCAGCGAACAGGGTCCAACACGACACGTCGGGCAGGCGGAATTTTGGCCGAAGTCATTTCGGAGCAGTCTCCAATGCATTCCGTTCAGGTTTTGGATACAATTGGACGCAGCCACAGTCTTTTGGATGCTTCTTTGAGTGCAGCCAGCCTGAGTGTTCCTTGCAGCGGCCTTCCAAGTTCAAAACGACTCTCTATTGCCGAAAGTATTAATTCTATTTTGTCAAGAGTCGAGGGAATAGAAGTTTCTGCCATGCCGAGCTTGGAAAAAAGTGAGCCAGTGCTAGAAAAGGGCATTGATGCAACCGTCGAAGCCACTGCTGGTGCCGACATGTGCTAGCCCTGCTGCCAGAATCGCAGTAACTTGAATCTATTCTTTTTTCTGCCTCATAACTGGAATAAATATGGATGCGCTGCTGTAGCCGTAGAAGGGCCCTGCTACAACATTCCACACTTCGGTGATGAGGAGAGGTTTTTCTGCCAGCGCTTTTGAGAGTATGCTAACCGAAGAAGGTGGTAGGAGGACGAGATCCTTGTGTGTGGCCCAAGCAGATTTATGTGAGGCTCGCAATTTGAAGTGCAATAATTTCT
>MU615259.1:0-11492 GCA_025201725.1 Chytriomyces sp. MP71
GTTTGAGGAGCGTCGGTGCCACAAGTGAGTTCAACCTGGCCCACAATTAAGAAGCCCCAGCTGTCAACAACAGAGACTTTGACCTTCATTTCGTCGGTGTCGAGAGCAATGTACGAGCGCTCGTCGTCAATGGAGAACCAAGCGCCTTGAAAGGGGCGGACCCATGGGTCCTCTTGGATGATACAACTTTTCTTGTGGGGCTTGCAGTGGCTGGTTGGGACCACGGACTTTGTAGTAGTACTGGCAACTGCAGAAACGGTCGAGGTGGTACTTGGGCTCTGCGAACAGCCAATATGTTAGCCCCAACCGATACGAAAAGTAAAGAGCAAAGAGTAAGCTCACCGAGGTGCAAGTGTTATCGTTGTTGTAGCACAGACCGCCGTTACCGTTTGTTCCGTGGTACACAAGAGACGTGATGTCAATGTTGGTGATGGGCAAAGTTCCGATTTCGAGCTTAACATGGCACTCTACGCCCTGGCAGGTTCCAGCATTGCAAGGGAGGTACGCTGCGAAACCACTCCACTCAAGGGTGTTCACGTCAATAGGGAGTTCATCGTCGGTACCGCACTTGAACCAGACTTTGTTAACTATGAAAACTTCTTGGCCTTTGTTGTCCTCGTAGAAGCTGTCAATCACATTCACGGAGACCTTCATTTCATCGGAATCGAGGACAACGTGTCTGCCTTTCTGCTGGTAGTCAAACTTGTCGGCGGCTCCACTGAAAGGAGTGACCCATGGGTCGTTGATGACTGTACAGGTGCCTTCACGGTACTGGCATTTGGCTGCAGCGAGTGCCGCCAGGAGGGGAAGTGCAATGAACATTCTATGGGAAGGTCGCTTAGGTCCGTCTAGGGTCTAAGTCACAAGCTCGCGGGGTATGAGCAAGCGAGAGCGAGTAGGCGATCTAATTTCTGAGTGGGTGCGACTCGTTCATGGTCACCTCTGTTGATGTATAGTTCTGCGATTTTTAATCAAAAAGATTCACATCTCCGTCATTTCGCTTGATTGGCGTGGATCGGCACCGCTTCGCCTCTTGCCTGCTTGTTCGCGGTTCTTGGGTTCTTTCATTTTTCCCGGTTTTTGTTAACTATGGTAATGTGAGGGATACGTTCAGTGACAAATCCAATCCTGTCCCAACAAAAGCCCACAGACACACAAAATAAAGACACGTGGGTTGGATTCGCATCTCCGTGTCTCCTGCTTGAACTGGTTGCCAGAGCCTGCTCCCTCTCCTCCTCTCCGTAAAGTGAGTAAGAAAAGAGAAAAATGGTAATACGACTTGCCAAACGAGAACACGAGAACACAGTTGCGGTGATTAAAACAAGCCTAATTACTTTGTTTCAGAAATTGGTTGGAAACGAAAAAATAGAACTCTGTGTTGCTTCACATCACCATCACCATCACCGTTCTCTTGGGCGGCCAATGACAAAAGGGGGCTTGTTCCTCGATCAATGTCCGTCTACGAACTTCCCTTTCCTGAAGGAACGCGGATCTCTCACTGTTAGGTAGGCAACGTACTGGGTAAGGTTGATACCCATCGAATCAGGAAAAGAAAGGAGGCAAAAAAACTAGGAGACAATGCGAACAGTGTGATATGGCCTTTGATGACAAATCCATTTCAGTTTCCTTGTTTGCACTGCGTGCAAGATAGCACGGCGGTCTCATTGATTGAGTTAATGTGTGCATAATGGGCGCCGCGTCTCTTGAGAGTGATGCAGGCTCGGTGGCTACGGAGTCGTCAGGCGCAGCTGTGCCCCAACTCGATGCCACATTGTTTGCATTCGCGTCAACAAAAACTGAATTTCCCCGTTGTCCTCTTTTACCCCCTTTGCCTCTCCTATTCTTTTCCTATAAAATGTTTGCGCGAATCATCCGCCGGCGATGTGCAACCCCCACGTCGCTGCGGCCCCTCTCAACCACACCACCACCACCATCCACGGCGGAACGCCAGCGCCAGCGCGAAGACTTCTCGGTGCGTTGCGGGCCGCATTTGTCATATGAGAAGCCCCTTACCTCCGACAAACAGCGCTTCGGCTGGAAAAGCGTCGCCGGCCTCGCATCTAGCGGCGCGCTCCTCTACGCGTACTTTAGCCATGAAAAAACTAAAATCGCCGAGGCCAAGGTTGCTAGCGCGGCCAAAGACCAAGGCATTGGCAAACCCACCATTGGTGGGCCCTTCTCGCTGGTGGACATGCATGGCCGGCCCGTCACGGACATGGACTTTCGTGGCAAGTTCATGCTACTCTATTTCGGGTGCGTATGTTGTTACATACCGTCGAGGCGGATCGTTCGGGTCGAGCCTGATGCTGATCGAAAACGCGCAAAACCATGAATCGTGCAACAGATACACCTTCTGTCCGGACGTGTGCCCAGAGGAGCTCGACAAGATGGCCAAGGTGGTCGAGAGCCTCAAGGTGCTGCGCAAGGACCAGACGATTGTGCCCATCTTCATCAGCTGCGATCCCAAGCGCGACAGCATCGAGAGCATCCGCGAGTACCTGAAAGGTGGCATGCTTGCTCCCCTACTCTCGGATACACCATCTGATGAGCGATTCACCTTGAAACCCCAGACTTTCATCCGGACTTTTTGGGTATGACGGGCACACACTCACAAATCAAACGTGCCGCGAAATCGTACCGGCTCTACTTTAGTGCGCCCCCGCTCGCGCTGGACGACGACGACGCGGACTACCTCGTGGACCATAGCATTTTCTTTTATCTTGTAGATCCGGAGGGTCGATATATTGCGCATTTCGGGAAACAGGAGACAGCGGAGAGCGTCACGGCCAAAATTTTGGAGTTCTTGGAGGCTAAAGGGTTGTGATTTGGCGTCTCGTTGGGGTCTCCGAATCGGTCGTCTTTGGTGTGAGTCCCACGGACGGCTCAATAAATACTACAATGGCATTCAAATTGGATTCCAGGTGTGATACATCGTATGAGAAGTCGTCAAATGAAGTGATGCGACAAATATATATTTGTACGACGTTAAAGTGAAACCTGATGTGACAAAAAAAGTCGCGTCGAAACTATGGACACTTCCACGGCCATTGCGTGGTCACTGTTAGGCCTCGCCTCGTTCCTCCTATCCACTATCCTACTCTGGCGCCTCCAGAAGCTGCATTTAACCAAGGAACTTGAAACTCGATTCGACATGGAACAACAAGCCAAGCCAGAAATGCAAATCAATTGGCGCCAGGTGAATATTTTCACCGAACTGTGTTGGACCTGCACCAAAATTTCGTCCTGGCGGACCCCTGGGGGGGCATACACAGGTCCTGCGAAAGAACGAGGCGCTGATACCAGACAAGGCCATCACGGCACGCGCCAAACCTAAACTGACGCTTTCGGTGTACCTAGGGGATGCTGAAGTAGAGGTGGCACGGGGTTCTTCGATCCCGCGCAGCGAATATCAGTCGCGGTTTTTGACGCTGGATTCGCGGATGAGCGACGCGGATTACGTGTGATCTATTTTACTGGTTGGCGACGGGGACTCTTCCTTTGTTTTGTTTTTTCTGATGAACTCTGGTGAACTGAATCGAGTTGAACCCGAGAAGCGTTGAACACCGAGCCACGGATGCGAACCCCCGTTGTGCCTGTGCTGCTGCTGCTGCTGCTGGCGAGCGCAGACGCGATCGCGGATGCGCGACGCACGCCGCATCGAGTCGCTGCGCTCGAGTCGCTGTTTGGCGCACGTTCGCTCACGGCGACTGCCACCGCCGCGCCGGAGACCCTCGCGTCGGTGGCTGGCGCAACCACGACGACGACGACGACGACGCTCAGCGCGGCATCCGCACCGCCGCGCAGTGCATCCAGCCAACCGTCGGCGTGGCAAATCAGTCTCGGCGCCGTCGCCGGAATCAGCATCGCAGCCACCCTCGTGGCCGCACTCATTATGGCATCCATCTTCGCACTCTGTTGCTGTCGCGGAGGGCTCCCCAAACTGAACAGTAACAAGCGAGACGGCGAGCACGACAGTCTTGTCCATGATCCTTCCATTCCCTTCGAACCCACAACAACAACGCCATCCAGTTCATTGGAACGAACAGCCTATACACCCATCCTCAGTAGCAAGAACCCCTTCTCCCTCCTTACCGCAAAGGCGCGCGCAACAAAGGCCACCCTGAGATATTCCGCACAGATGGAGGGCGAGATTGATTTAGAGATTGGGGATCCTGTACATGTAGCAGAAATGCTGGATGGGGATTATGCGCTCGGTGTGAATTTGCGGACGAAGCGGGAGGGTGCGTTTCCGCGCATGTGTGTGGAGAGTTGACACGTCTTTGCTTTCTTCCACTCTATGATTTTGCAATCGAGCATATACCGTTTCGTTCAATGTTACCGACATGAGGTGGGGCAGGTCGACGGAGGGAGTTCGTGACGGGGTTCCCAGTGTTCACCGTCCTTGCATCTCCTCAAAAGGCGTTGAACTCGGGCCACACACCGTCCGCCGAATGCGCTTTCCGAGCCTTTTCCTGGCCGCACTCGCAGCATGCGCGAGCGCGCGGCCTCCGTTCCAGCGCACTTCGTCTGACGGCGATGCGGCGCAGGGCCAGAGCCACCTCTCCTCGCTCAAACACCACTTCGGAAGCAGCCACCATCAACCTGCTGCAGTCGCCGATGCGCATCAACAGGGGGAGAGCGTAGCTGCGCAGGTGCAGCGCATTAGTCTCTTGGTCGCCAGCATCAACAGGGATACCGCCAACCACCAAGGCAGCAAGAAGGCCGACTCACCCACACTGCAGCAGAGTCCCGACACCAACGCCAACGCCAACAACCCATCCACACCCGCCTCGGCCGGTCTCTCCGCACCTGCCATCGCTGGCATCGCAATCGGATGCGTCGCCGCCGTCGCTGTCATCGGCGCGCTCGTCCTCAATAGAAACCGCATCCGACCAGACGGTTTGACCGCAATCGAGGGTGGAAAAAAACCCGTCACGGCATCACGCGCAACCACGAAGGCGCGCGGCGAAAAATACCGCGCCGTCAGTCGCGAGTTCAAGCCTCAGCGCGAGGATGAACTCACGCTCTACATTGGCGATCAGGTCCTCTTGCTCGAAAAGCACGATGACGGATGGGGGAGGGGTCGGCTCATGCGGAACGAGGGGGAGGGATATTTCCCATTGTCCGTGGTAGGGGAAAAGATTTGATTCTCCCTGTCAGTCTCCTTTTACTTTCATAATTACCACTCTGTATTTCTCAAATTGCGCATGTGTCGTTGCAACACTTGATGCACAGGAGGTGCGTTGGAGATGTGAAGAATGAGATTCTGTCCGTGCCCTCAACAACCAACACAAAATACCCACATGAAATCCTGCCAACTATCCATCACAACCAATTTCAAAAATCGGTACAAAAAAAGGGGAAGTCTGTCTCCGACGAAACAGATATCCGAGTAACTAACAACCCAACCCGACGTGCCAGAATGTGTGTCCCTTCCCAGTCGCCACTCACAAAAGTCGCTAAACAGGCCTCGCGAATGAGGTGATACTCACATGCCGCTCCCGCAAAAATTCATTCAATCCACACCCGTACAGAAAGAACGATCACTGCCTTCGTATAATAGATAAGTAAGAAAATGTGGTGGCGGATGCAAATTCAATGCTGTAAGGAACAATCGGATTGGCAGAGGGAGACAAACGGATAAGAATGCTAAATTATGGAAACATTAGATACTGGGGGTGAAGTTGGTTTTTTTTTCTATATTTTTCAGTCAGTCTCACCCACAACAAAATGGTCTGTGGCAACTCGTGACGGCCTTCCCGAAGCTGATCCGATTCCACACGAAAACGCAGGGCAAAGCCAAAACAACGCGCAAGTTTGCGCAAGTGAAGCGGATACTTGCGCCAAACGATGCGCGGCTGAAGGCAAACAAGGAAAAGGCGATCAAGGATCAGGAGCAGAAGGAGAAGGAGAAGGTCAAGAACATGTGCGTGTCCCCCTTCAAGTGCGTGTAAATTCACGGGCGGCTCGCTGACAGGCAAATTCAGGCCCCAGGTCGCCTCGTCCCTGTTCTTCAAGTACAACGAGGCGCTCGGGCCCCCGTATCACATCCTCGTAGACACAAACTTTATCAACTTCTCCATTCAGAACAAGCTCGAGATTGTGAAAGCCTCCATGGACTGGTGAGCTATTTGCGTCTTCAAGTTTGCTCACAACAACTGAGCTTGCGCCAACCAGTCTATACGCAAAGTGCATCCCTTGCATAACTGATTGTGTCATGGCTGAATTGGAAAAGCTCGGGGGCAAGTTCAGACTCGCCCTGACGTGAGTGAACATGGATTCGATACAGCTGTGATTGTTGAGGGAACTGATAATAGAACGGCTCGCGATCCTCGATTCAAACGCCTCCCATGCTCACACAAAGGAACCTACGCGGATGACTGTATCGTGAATCGCGTTATGCAGGTGCAACATAGTCTTCCTTCAGTAAGTGATGGAAACCTGACTCCAGCCCCTGTGACAGCACCCCATTTATATTGTGGCGACATGTGATAAGGATCTGAAGAAGCGAGTCCGGAAGGTTCCTGGAATTCCCATCATGTCTATTGTGAGCAGCAAGCGGCAATATGCAGTTGAGCGGTTGCCCGGAGAGCCGCTCAAGTGATTTTGCTTGGCATTGGATGCTCTCGTATAGCGCGTCTATTCTCGATGATGAAGTCCAATCGAACGGCGGTAATCAATAAATCCATGATTCTCAGTCGCGTCCGCCGACCATCACAACTCTCCCTACCCGCTCTTCCTCATCTCCGCGTTCTTTTTCATCATCACGAATCACGTCTGGCTCGCCCATAATCACAATGCGGTGCACGGCCACGAAATCATTGTATCCGCGGCGCAGGGTAAACTTGAGATGTTTTGCGGCCGCAGCTCGATGTGCATCACTGTACGAGACAGAGAACGAGGTAATTTGGAGAGTTTGGTCCGGGGTGTCTTCAATGTCTGATTTGCACTTTCGCGTGAGCAGCTTCCAAAGGAGGTTGACAGGTATGTACCTTCGCTGTAGATTTCATCAAAGTCGAAAGGCTTGTCGCTCGAGCTACGCGAGATGGTCCATTCTGCGGCTGTCAACGTTTTCGGGCTTGTCAGACCTGTCATGGAATGGCAGAACAAGATGGGCGCTACCTTTCATGCTCCAGAGTGTAATCTTTTTTATCACGTGTGGTCCGGGGAGTGAAATGATAAACTCTTGCGGGAAGAGGCCCGTGCTGATCCAGAAAGATTTGGTCGTTCTGCGCGAGGGATGTTTGTTTTGACCGCCGGCGTCAAGAGGTCCAATTGATCCTTGATCTTACCCGTCCAGCATATGTTCCGCTGGGAACCTGGGGTCGCCAGACGTGACCATGGAGACGCGTAGGTTCGTGACTTGCTCGGTAGGCATCCGTCGTTGCTTTTTTCTGTGGAACCAGCTTTCCACCAACCGGCAAACTGCACCGATGCCCTTCAAGTTCATTGTCGAGCACATGGAGGAAGGCCTCACGGAGTGGGTCACGCTGGAGTACGGCAACATGATCCGGCAAGTCGGCGTGGGCAACCTGATCCTGTGCAATCTCACGAAGGGCACCCTCGCCATGGTGCCTGACAACATCCGCGCGGGCGCCGTTTGCACGGAAATGACATCAATGGAGTACGTCAAGAGCGTCGGCGGGGAGCCATTGCGGGACGTGCTGCTGCTGGACCCCTCCGCGGAAAAGGAGATTCAGCCGTCCGGTGCGAGTCTCCAATCCTTGAAGTATCCGCTCACAAGCTGATCGCCTGCTCCTCCTTCAATTGCTCGGACAGATGCTTCGTTTGGATTCTTATTGTTCGGAGGGATCCTGGGTGACGACCCTCCGCGCGACAGAACTAAGGAACTGAGGAAGCTCGGCTTTGAGGGTCGGCATCTGGACAAGTACCAAATGACGGTGCGTGGGCATCCCTACTACGTTTTCTGCTTGTAGCTTTGTGAAATGGCTCACCAACTCGCCAATTGCGTGACCTCTTCTACACTCACGCTGTTACCTTGTCAAGCTGATCCTGTTCTTTGCATAAATCTATAGACTGACACTGCCGTTCTCGTTTCGAAGCGCGTGGTGGAGGGAACCCCACTGAGCAAGCTCACCTTTGTTGACAAGCCGGATCTGCTGCTGCGAAAGGGCGAGAGTGTGGAAATGCCCTTCCGATACTTGGTGGAGGATGGCAAGATTTTGATTCCGGACGGATTCTTGGATCTTCTGCGAAAGACGAATGATCAGGCACTTGACTTTGAGTGAATTGAATAAAAAATAAGGTTACAGTGTTATATTTATTGTGGGAGCTGCAAGAAAGTCTTGTCGAAGTTCGTGATCAAATGCCACCCATCCAGAAAGGCCACTCTAAGCGGCATATCGACGAAGCGGCCGAATACCCTGAATACAATGCCGCGGCGGAGGATTACGAAGTGGAGGAGGACCCTGGCCACGAATCTGGCGAGGACGGCGAAGATCAGCCACCTGCATTTCAAGCCGACTTGGAGCCAAGTCTGAACCAAGATCCAAATCGGGCCCCGCATTCAGACTGGGACGATTCAAACACAAGGCTGAAAGCGGGTGTGGAAGTGGCTACCGCTACACCGCTTTCGACATCCACTTCAAGTCTGGCTTCAACGTTATCCCCCACAACAACGTCTGCGCAATCTTCCCTTTTCCCAGCTTTATTGGTCTCTGTTGTCATCGTGTCGCTCGCGCTCGGACTCTACTTGCTTGCCGTCAAAATAGGTCTCCTGCCTCAACTCTTCCACACAACCGCGTTCTCATCCCCCAAATTCTACAACCGTATCCTCGACTCAGACGATGAGCACGTTGCAATCCAGCAAAAAGTAAAGTTGCCGCATGAGGCCATCATGGGCGACGAGCTTAATGTGAACGCGGGCGAGTTTGTCGAAGTGCTACAGGAGGAGGGCGAGTTTCTGGAACCTGGATGGTATTTGGTTCGGAAAGTGAGGACGGGTGAGATGGGGCATATTCCTATGAATTGTTTGACTGGAGTGCAGCAGGTATTTGCGGTGCAATGAAGGAGAACGGTCTTTGCATGAGGTTTAGCTGGTGTGAGGTAGATAGTTACTATAACGATGCACCGATCGCCTCCGTGCACAAAGAGCGGCGAGTGGAGGCCTGTTCGCGCCGTGTTCAAGCCGTGTTGAACACGCGAACACACAAAAGCGGAGGCGGCGCCCCACCGCGCGAAGCCCTCCCCATCGGCACCTCCGCCCACGATGCCTCCGTCCCTGGTCCCTCTTCTCGCAGCGCAAGCGGCCAACGCCGGCCACGGCAGCGACGCTCAAGCTCGCGAGGGTGGTCCCCAACAGGGCAAGATGCCCTCGTTCAAGGCCAGTAGAACACACCAACAGCCATGGAAGGCTTCCTTCGCGCATCTGGCCTCTCTTCAGCAGAATCAACCGCAGGACTCTGTCCCAAGCATCCCGCATTTTGCATCCTTCCTTCATGAAGCGGCTGCAGATGGTCTCGCCGCACCCAACCAGATGCCCGAGCAACCTGCGGACGCGAGCTCGAATAGCCCCAATCTTGCTCTCGTCATTCCCCTCGTTCTTGTCGCTGTCCTCCTCCTCCTTGGCGGGCTGGCCCTCTTTCTCTGGTATCGCAAGCAAAGTGTAAGCGTATGGAATCACCCTCCTCCTTCCTATACGAAAAGTGCTGGAGTGAATCGGCGTAAGAGCAAGACGTTTTACAATCGTTCACCACTCTCGCCGTCACTTGGAGCCACACCGACGCAGAGGAATGATGTGGGAATGGTGTATACAAGCTACATCAAGAATATGCCAGATGAAATCACGGTTGTGGAGGGTGATGTGGTGCAGATTTTAACGCGTTTCGATGACGGATGGACCAAGGTAGCTGAGTTCATCTGGTCACTCAAATTTATACAGGGTTTCTGATTCTCATCTCTAGGTCTGTCTTACTCGGACGGGAGCAGTTGGAATGGTGCCGTTGGCAACCATGGATAAGCCGTTAGAGTGAAGCGCTCAAGGTGGCATCAGATTTCTGAAAATGACGCGTCTTCCTTCTGTCTTATTACTTCCGTTCAAGCTTGGTATTAATGATTTTCATCAGTTACTTTGCTTGGATTATTCATGGGAAGTTGCTTCGAAACACAGTCAAACGGTTCGTGCTTTCCCACTGTGATGTATGGATTCTTGCTGTAGGCTGTGGTGGTTGGTAATCTGAGGCCTGGGCTAACGGAGCAGGGATCGAACCCGAAAAGCCATGATGTCGTCCGCAGCGAACCTCCTCGGCGTCCTCGCTCTCGCATCGACATCCGTCTCCGCCTCGTTCGGGAGTCTGCGCAAAGCTGCCGCCGTCCAACGTGCATCCGCGAGCCAGCAACCGTCGGTGAGCCACGTTCAGAGTGAAGTCCGCTTGCGAGGATCCGCAGCCCGCTCCTGAGCTCCGTGCGTACTCATCGTTCCTTGTAATGAATGCGAACGTAGGAATGTGTGTCCATCGCATCCACCTCCCTCTGCGCACCCTTTGCTGTCGGACTCTTCGTCAACCTGACACAAGTCTCTACCCACTACGCACTGCATCTGCTCTCTGCCGCAGAATGGGAGCAGGCACTCCGCGATTCTACCAACGGCGGTAGTAGCGGCCAAAGGTACTTTCAGGACCAGTTTGGATGCAGCGGGATGGGCGAGACCCCCGTACCGTACCACCTTACATACAGCTGTCTCCGGGATGTCGTGGCCTTCTCTGCGGGATGCAACGATGTCATGGGCGCCAAAGGTGAGTTGCAGATCAAGTCGCATCATCAAAGGGGTTGAACTCAAGTGTGATTGAACATTGACAGTGCGCGCGCCACTTCTGTGCGAAACAGCTTGCACAGCTTACATGAACCACCTGGATAACTTGCTGAACGATGTCCGCGTATGTCCGCTTGTGCATTCTACCGACAGATTTTGGTTCGAGAACAGGAATGCGGCTGAGAGCACCGATAGTGCAACACAGTGTTTGACTTTGATTGGCGATTGGGCGGCGGAGCTTCCTGGAGCCACATGTGTGGACTCTGTGAAAGCCGATGCGGAGTCTTGTGGTGTGTCTTCATGCATTTGTTCTTGGAGGCATGGCCTCTAACACACGACACAGGATTGGCTGGAAACTTGGATTCTGCCGCCAACTACTGCGCGCAAACCAACTCCACTCCATCGTGCTGTGCCCGCATCAAGAAGATACAAAAGACAAGCGACAAAGTGGGCGTGAAAGTCGAGGTCATTGACGCGCGCCCCGCCAACCCCCCCATGGACGATATTTCCCTTCCAGAAAATGTGCACGATTCTTCAGCCCGCATCAACGCATTCATGCAAGAATACGCCCAAAATCGCAAAGCCTCGCGTCTACGACAATCTTTCAAGCCCATCAAAGCCGACGGTGGTCCAGGCACGCCCGCGCCAACGCAAGACACGCCCACCAGCTCGGGGCTGAGTGCCGGTGCGATCGTGGGTATCGTGGTCTTGGTGCTTGTGG
>MU615260.1:0-11485 GCA_025201725.1 Chytriomyces sp. MP71
GGCTTTGAGGACGCGTCCAAGTAAAAAACAAACGACTTGAATTCTGAGCGAGATACTATAGGCAGTTGTCTATGCGGTTGTCTAGGTTGTTTATCGAGGGATTGGTTGAGGATGACGCGAGACTTTGATGGCAGCGGTGGAGGGTTCGCGGTATGCTTTGCGTTGTGGGCATTACCAGCATTTGCGATATTGTTTGAATTGGCATTTTCATTTTGAAGATTACAGACTGTGGAGTTTGCTGGCACGCGAGGCCGTTTAGCAAGCAAGTTTTGTGGAGGGAGAGTTGCAGATGCGACCCGCTTCCGCGCGGCTACGAGCAAGACGTCCGGTGCGAGTGCGAGAGAGACAGAGACTGACTGAGATTGAGACTGCGATAGCGAAGGCGCGCGCGAAACGAGAAGCGCCGAGGCGGATACGGACGCGGGTCGGCTGTTGACTCCCCGAACACCCAAACCAACATTCAACCCGACATTCAACCCACTCAATGCCCGGCTACCGGACATAGACGCAGAGTTCTCTAATACATCGCCGCCAGCCCTGTTCCTCGCGCGTGTTTTGCCCCGCGTGTTGGCAGTCGCCATTTTTCCTTCCTTCTGTTCGGACATTTCAACCGAAACCATGTCAATTTTGTTCCGACACTCCCACTACTCAACTATGATGCTAACTACATTCCCTGCAAATTTTTTGACCCCATATGCAACTCTAGCATGTAGCATCGTGAACAAAGGAATCTAAACTTCATTTTTCGGTTGCTGTTGCGCTTTCCCTTTTGATGGTCGGGTACTGTCAAACTTACAATGCTCCATTAAGTTCCCAGGGTAAAATCATTTTTTGCCTGGCTTCTTTTGACACTTGCTTGAACCAAACTGTTGCCAGCGATTGTATACGCGGATGGAGAAACTTACTGTTGGTACGTTCAGTGTTAGTGGGAGCAAAAGCGATAGCAGTCGCTGAAGATGAGAATGTCCGGGACTAACACCATTCTCAAATAAACTTCAGCCCCCTCCACATCCTCCACCTGGACGTACTTTTCGTGGTCTGTTCACGATCCTCAAAGCTAACACAACCAGCAAAATAGCGCTGAACAAAATAAAACCCCACCAGGCCCCATCCCCAGCTTACATCCATACATCGTCAAATTCTCGCCTCTTGACCACACGTTCTCGGCAATTGCGTCTCGAGCTAGGCCTTATCATCGCGTGCGAGGGTAAATTTATTGCGGTGCGAGGAAGTGGGACTGGCGGGGCGCTCCGAGCTGCCGCCGTTGATGCTCTGTAGGATTGAGATTTTGCCGCATAACGGGAACACGCGGCTTGAGGGGTGAGGAGGGGATGTAGAAGCTTATGTGGGGCAGCTGGGAATGATGGGCAAGGGTAATGTCGCATCGTTTAACCCAAAAAAAATTAGCTTAAGATAGATGAATCAAGACGAACTTAATATAAGATCATGGTTGGCTCAGAACAAAGATGGTGGTATATGGTCGTCACCCTGGATATTGCTGGTTCATTTATTAATCTATGTATGAGTTCTATGTCACCGCCAAAAAAAGGTAATAGACAAATTTGTCACAATGAAAGAACTTATATTTGATTCGTATTTTAGGTCGCCTTCATCAAATGCGGCCAATATAACACCCTTCCCTGCCCTGAAAACACGGTCAGATGAATAACCATTCCGATTGCTCTCCCCGATACAGAAATGTCCCTTCAAACTTTGACCAGAAACCAAAACTTGCCGGTTCAATTTCATTTGACATAACTAAGCAAAAAGCTGAAAGCTGTATACAGTTTATTACTTACTTTTCCTTTCGAGCAAATAAATGATAAAGAATGACGAATAACGGAAACAAAATTGAATTTACAAAGGTGAAACAGCACGGTCACTGAATCAGCTTGAATCCACTGCACCTTTCCCAGCCTTTTCGGACATTCGCAGCCGCATATTTTTAAACCACGTTCGCACCTGCTTGACCTCCATTTCTATCGCGGCCGCGAAAATTTTCACTTCTGCAATCGTTGGCTTCCTGTTTTCATTGAAGCGATCCAAGAGGTACTGTTTTGCGCTTCCCGTGATCACGAGGCGCTTTCTTCGCGCGACCGCCGCGCGACATTGCAGGGTAGGTGCTGACCCTATTTTGGCAAATGCAGCGATGGACACGGAGGCATTCGTGGGACAAGGTACACCGCCGTTTGTACAAGGCGTCGTGGAGTCCGCATTTTTGGGATATTGTGTCGCTTTCACTTCATCCAAAATCGGCGAGTGAATGCTGTCGTCGTCAAACAGGAGGTTGAGTTCGTCCATTTCCGTGAACGGAAAAGAAAGAGTCGGAAACTCCATGGAACTTTCAAATAGAATAGCTGGATCCACGAATTCCGGCGTGGAGCTGATAGGAGGTTCAAAATATTCAGGTGGTGAAGCCAGGCGATCAAAAAATGCTGACGCTGGTGGTGATAGATCCGAGCATGAAGGACTGCTGACATAGGCCAAATTTGCCTCTTCTCCACAGATAATGAGGGGAAAAGTCGAAGGCGACGGCATGGCTCGGGTTCCTGGAATCTGGGTGACTTGATTACAAGTTGGCAACGAAAGGACGGAAACAGAATCGCAATTTGAAGGTGAGGAGCTGAACCCGAAAAGAGTTATATCGGAGGAGGGTAGTGCTTCGTGGACAAAGTGGCGTTGAGCAAAACTCGAAGGGTCGGTTAAGAAACCGCACTGCATCTGCTGCATTAACGGATGCGAGTAGGGTCCCGCTAAAGCCGTGGCGTATCCGAACTGGGACCGGGGCGGGAACGAGGGTACTTTGTAAGACATGCGGGGCATCGGAAGGAACAGGGGTCGGGACAGAGCATGTGCCTGTGAAGGAAGCTGTTCCCTTCCTGGACTGCTCGCAGTGAGAGAGTTAGCAGAATCCACGGAAGCAAGCTGATATAGTTGGCTTTTGTTCGTAAAGCACCGGCTGAACGAATCTCTAAGATAAGCTGCGAGTCAGCAACAGAGCACCCAACCGTGCATGTGACCCAATCACTCACAGCTCATCGAAGATACCGTCTGCTGTCTCTGGCCAGCGATTACAAGGGACAGATTGTGTGCAGGATGACTCGGAGTACCTACACAACAGGGCCAAGCAACTTTCAGTTGATGATCCCGAGCCATCCAGCGTCCGTAACTTCGCTCATGAAAGGTACTCACATACTGGCATTCACGGTGGCATGGCAAGACATGGCTGGGAAGGCTGGGAAGGCTGAGGGAAGATCAAATGCTCGATTTTGGTCAGAGAAAAATCGACGGGCTTGACTTTTTACCCAGATTTTTGGGGGGCGCAGACCATTTTGGTGAAGCCCTTGTCGCTTGAGGACAAGTATCTCGGACACGAAGCAGCTGGGCCAAAGATTTATTCCAGCGATTGCAAAAAGGCTAAGTGTCGCGTGTAATCGGGACCATGTGGCGGTGTGTGGGGAGAGGCCCCCACCGTTTCCAGGTGGCACCGCCTCCTCACCCGAATGTCAGCCTATAAAAATTGTGCCTGACCAAAATTTCTCCGGACAAAGATAACAACCTTCGCAGGGATAGCTGCGTGGGTGGGTGACAGTGATACTGTCCGTCCTGTGAGTGAATGAAGATATGCAGTTACAGCAACGCTTCTCTCTTTTCGATAGGATAGGAAGGGAAAGCCAGCCAGCCAGCTAAACTGATAAAGAAATATGAAACCTGCCCGCGGTTTTCCGTCACGAGTCCTCGCATTTAACAGAACCAACAACATCCAACCAGCCACCTTGAGAGGAATGGTCCGATGTACCTCCCACGCGTTCGGTTTTTCCTCACCGGCACCGTTGAATCCAGGAAAGCTTGAAATTCGAGAGATAGGATGGAGGTATCATGTGCCCTTGGTTTTCTCTAATTTCAAGAGTTGGACTGAATACACGGTGAATCTGTGTAGCGGTGGACAATCAATATGGCACTCACTCAGATGATATGAGCCTTGTATTAAAATCTTCAGAACGAAGCAATATAAATCAATAAAGAAGATAAAGAAACCTAGTAAACCACAACACATCTGTGATGTGTTGTGGTTTTGCGGTGGACAATGAATACGGTGCTTACTCAGATGGAATGAGCACTTGTGCACCCCACTACATTCCTCCATTTTATACCCCTTCCGCCGCGGACAGCCAGCCATTCCCGTTGGTTCGCACTTGTCCGGACATGAGATGCGCCTGGCATTCGACCCTACGCTACCCGACTTGCTGCTTGTGACACCTTGGTCCAGGTCCATCACCGCAACAAGTTCGTTGCTTGTTGGTTTGAGTGGCGGTATAGAAGGAAGAGACTCAATGCTTTCAAAGCCTGACACACAATCGATCGTCATTGATAAATCATCTTCATGTTAAAATTAACGTCCAGGTGGCGCATTCTGTTGAAGGGTAGCAACACAGGAAGCAATTGGAACAAAGGATCAACAGCCGAGTGTTTTGCGAAGATAATGATGCCCTTCCAACTACGGTTTTCTTAATTTCATGGAATAACAGAGCCTTCTCATTTAATCAATTGTACCTTCTCAGTGAATCAAACAAAATACTTTCAAAGCAAGCATAAGTTGTCAAACAAGAATTTGCAATGAGCGCAACAACGGCAGCCATCAAAACGATCATTTTTGATCTAGGCGGCGTCATTCTCAACATTGACTACGATCTGACGAGCCGAGCATTCGCGAACACGTTTGGCATTGCCGACTTCAGCAGCGTGTTTAGCCAACGCAGCCAATCCGCCTTCATGGACGCATTCGAGACGAAGCGGATGACTGCAGCAGAGTTCTGCAATCATATTCGCTCTCTCTTTCCGGAAGAAACCGCGGCAGCGACCGACGCAAAGATAGTCGATTGCTGGAACGCAATGCTTCTCGACGTGAGCAACTCCTGATTCGGCATATTACTGTTGCTGATCCAGGACTTGGCATACACTCAGATTCAGTCTAACAGGATTGAAGCTCTGAAAAGGCTGCGGGCGGAGGGCTTTGGCATCTTCTTGCTCTCCAACATAAACTCTCTTCACGAAGCCGAAGTGGATAAGATTATTGAACGAGACGTGTTGGGGGGATTGTATGTAAGTGTGGGTTCTCTGATTCCCTTTCATTCTCTCTGACTCCCTGCCTAAGTAGACATGGAACGGTCTCTTTGACCGCGTCTTCTTTTCGCACCATTTTGGAATGCGGAAACCTCACCCTGAAACGTTTAGAAAGGTATTGGTGGAGATAGAGGCAGAGGCGAGCACCACGCTATTCTTGGACGATTCAAGCCAGCACGTGGAAGGCGCGAAGTTAGTGGGGATTCATGCTCAATTAGTTCCCAAGGAAAGAGAACTTAATCTTTACAACATTGTTCATGATGTGTTAACAAGCTTGTGAAGAATAAATGAATGCACATGGTTCTACACTTAAATCAATGGAGGAAAACAAAGGTGTTGCCCATGTTTGACAGCATCCGGTTAGTCAAGTTCTAGGACCGCTGCTATAAACCAGAATGCTCAATATAAACTGGGTATCAGCTGCATACAAAGTTTTAGACATTTTTGCATCTGTGGGAAGCTGAGAATGAGTCATGTAAAAGTGTCGGACCAGCAACAGATCAGGGCGAAATCATCAATCACATGACAGAAGCATCCCCATTGGCCTATGTATTTCGATCCCAGCTTGGCGGGTATCGGGCGCACTACCTTCTCATTCGCCTTGTAAACACCCAACCATGAAGCTTTAGGTGGAACTACGAGGCCACCTTCGCACATACTTCCAAAAAAATCCGGCATGGTCAGCCACTTGTGTAATGATGCAAGGGTTAGTCACTCCTGGCAATCACAAGTTCCCCAAAAGCTTTCAAAAACTCTTGCATTTAAAACCTGCTGCGGAAGCCCTCGGAATCCTCTTAACCTCGTCAGCCAAGGACCCCCATGACAAGCTCTTTTCCCACCATCTTCAAGTACGAATCAAGTTAACAACAGATACACAATTGTGACACAAATTCAAAGATTGACCATAAAACTGCACATTTGGATATAGCAATCATTGCCCAAAGGCACCTTTCTAAACCGCAAAAGTATCCACTATAACTTGGTCCAGTACCATGGCTTCACAGACTTGAATCATCCCCGATGAATCATTTATCAAAGATAGAGACACACATGCAGTAGATTGATGTCAACATTTCGCATGCTTGATGTGGCTCAAAGTGGATCCTCTCATGTGAAAAAGGATTCATCCAATTGCTGTATACAGACTTTGATGTCTTGGAGTGCCTATAAAATGCATAACAACTTTATTTCGTGGAAACCAGAGGCATGGAAAGTGATGTTTTGAGGTCTTTTCAAGAGTCTTCGTCATCTGGGGTTTTTAAGGGTTCTCACTTTCAGCCCCTGAACATTTTTTGGCATTAACGAATGAGTGACAGGGCAGATGCATTTAGTTACATGTTCTATTTTGAGTGTGTGTGTTTTTTGATCTCAGTGAGGCAGAATTGTTGGTGTCCAAAATAAAACAAAATGAATTACGAGTGACGCCACCAAGGCATATTCCAAAATGGATAGACAGGAATAAGACAGAATAATCCAATGCTCTTTCTGGAAATGCATCCCTGTTTTTGTTTTTGCAACTGTGAGATTACTTCTTTTGAAGAAAATGAAATTCATTCCTGATCCAGGCATGTCTATCAAAAATTTTTTGGCTCGTAGGGTGATTGTCATAATGTAAGACATTTTGGAAGCTCATGAAAGTGTTGGCTGAATTGTGGTGCAGCATGACTTCGTCCCCTTCTATGTATGATATGATGTTCATTGCTATAATTTATTCACCGTTCAAGTTCAAGATTTATTAGCAGCAAATCATTCTATTGCGTCCGCGAGCGTCCCGTGACTCTTGATCCCAGGCAGGGCAAGCGTTGTGTCAACAACTTCATAATTTGATTGGGGCGCAACCACCTTGAACTTTCCAAACTGTGTATGAATGTCATATAAAACGTAAGCATTGACAAGGGCAAGTGGAATACACATGAGGAGAAGGGAAGCCCCAGTCCCCACAACTGGCGCGACGACATAAGCAACTACGAGAATGAGAGTTCCCCCTAGGGCCTTCACAATCGCCTGATTTCGCCGAAAATGCATAAGAATGGAGACAACGAATGAAATGAAGAAACTGTTCAGACAGACAGCTATGGCCAATATTTGAATCCCCATTGCCTTCGTTCCCGCGTCCCTGGCAGTGGTGCATATGGACATGGAGGAGGCCACGAATCCCAAAGACAAGTGTATCAAAATGTGCGAGTATCCCCAAAAGAAGCCCTTGTTAGGCTTGAGAGCTAAAAAGTGACCAAAAGGGACGGCAAAATACATCCACCACATGAGAAAGATCATTATGAGTTCGCCAATGAGAATCATGGCAAGTTCCAACTGTGACGTGTTTGCGTCGTTGCTTGGGTCCAACTGACTCCTGGCGCGGCCAATGGAAATGACACATTCCCCCATGATGACAATTGTAAAGCTCGCGTATCGATCTCCAATATGGTACGGGTGTATTGAACCCTCAATGTCGGCCCCGGCAGAGGCGAGGTACGGGCCAAGTAACTCTAACAGTACGCAAGCCGTGAAAGAAACAACAGTCCATGCCATCACTTTAGGCACGAGCAAGCGAAGCAACCAAATGCATGGTAATGTGATGGAGACGATGAATTGCATCCAGTTTGACTTTCGCTTGCTGGCGGATTCCCATGCAGCACGTAACTTATAAAAAAAGGCGTCAAAGAAGCGCACTATGACATATCCGATGGTAATTTGTGTCAAGTCCAGGTAAGAGAAAAGACTAGGAACGCCAGAACTGATGAGCAGTATTCCCAGGATTTGTCCAAACGCGCCAATGCGGAAAAGGACATCGTCCACATCATTGAGGTTTGCAAACCAGCAAAATGTGCTCTTATGACCGACTTAGTGTGAGAAAAGGCATTATAGCGACTCTCACCCAAGCGGCCCAGACTAGGTAAAAACTCATACAAAACTTGGCCGTGGATTCGCTGAGAGAGGTGTTCGAAATGATGGCGCCTGCAAACGCTTCCGACACTGCAGAAACAGCCACGATTAGGGACAGGTCGTAGAGAAGCTCCAATGGTGTGGAAATTCGGGTGTCTCCTTGGTCGTCACGTCCATCCATTCTCTTGTATACAGGAGATATAACAGACTTCAACTTTGTGGCATAAGGAGAGCCAGGCTGAGCTTTTGGAGCGTCAGGTGGTGGCAGGTCGCTGTCTGACATTGACTGAAAATCCGCCCTTCAAGCGATTTGCAACAAAAGGCAGTGAAGCCATGCCAACAATATCTAGAGCCACGCAGCACCGTCCCTCCCTTTTTCTTAAAAAAAGCAGATGGTCATCGTTTGCAATTTCTGTGGAAGCATCTAACGTGCTGGAGGTGCTGATGTGCCTTTGCAAATGTTTCATCTGTTGGGCTCGCTGCAGTTCAGATTGGCTTTTGCCCTTCTGGATAATCCCATCAGGAATTGGTGATCCTGGGTTGCATATCTGGGCCCCTGGGCTCTGGATCGCAACATAGTACTTTTTTTCGGACATTGACTGTCTATTTTTGGAGGAAAAACAAGATTAAATGCATAAAATCAACGGAGAATGATTTCACAAAGCGGTTGGACGTTTATGTTGAAAACACTTTCTGGTATTTTTCATGTGATTTGAGGGTTTTACGGATGGGTCGACGATGCCCTGATTCTGTATATCCAGACTTTTTAAGCCAAAAAACACCGTGAATGCTTTATTGAAGCGTCTGCACAAAATTGGAGACAGGTGCTGCACGGATTCGGCTGCAGGATTGATTTCACACACACACACAAAAAGGTCTTTTCCTGAAAATCTTAGCGACAACCGCCACGATTTCTTGTTGATCGCGCCGGCCTGGCAGAGCGACATTCAGTAGACTCAACGCACAATGATAAAAACTCACAATGAAAACAACAGACTTGGCGACGCAAACGCTTCAAAAATCCCCTTGATCATACATTCATCATTGTTTTCGTTCGCATTTGCCAGATAAATATACGTTCGAGAATTATTTTTGGGAAAATTAACTTGAATGGAGGCGAAACCCTTGTGTTTTGCCTTGCCCCATTCAATAATGGGATCGTGATTCATAATCAGACAGTGGATTCGTATACGGAAGAGATTTGCCTGTGGCCGCGTATGGCCACCTAGGTTACTTGTGGATGTGAAGGGCCGACATGTCTTCCACCGCATATGCAAATCGTGCATATCCGCGCATGTCCGCGCGCAAACTGCCAATACATATCTTGGAGTGCGGTATGAAATGCGGTCTGAAATGCGGCCATTGTGTGGTGGTGATTGGCAGCTTCGAGTCGGAGGATGCCCAGAGCAGCTGTTTTACGTATTGTCAGTACCTTCCTTAATCTCGAAGAAGCAGGCCAAACCTCCTTTGACAGTTGTTGCAGGCGTCAAGGCCTTTGCTGAATCCAGAAACCCCTTTGGGGCGTCAACCTGCTAGTTGCGTCGGTGCACCGCACCGCCACAGCCTCGCAGCAACGGACAACGGACAGTGGTGCGATGCATTCGTGATGCAACCAATCGCATCGCCCCCCTTCTTTTGTGGCCACACAACAAAAAAAATCATCGTCAGCCAACAAAACTAAGGGCAGATCGATGGCCAGCGAGATGAGCAACCCCCTCAAGAAGTTCAAGCTCGTCTTCCTCGGCGAGCAAAGCGGTGAGACTCGGCATCCTCCACGCCGCCTCATGCACTCACTGCGCGCGGTCTTCTGACACTGACACTTTACCCCCCACCCACCTCCCCACCCTGTCTCGCCCTGTCGTGCAAACATTCGGCCTTTATAACTCGTACACAGTCGGAAAGACGTCGCTCATCACGCGCTTCATGTACGATACTTTCGACAATACGTACCAGGTGAAATAGCCCCGTTACACGCCCTTAATATACGACACGCGCTAACCCCCACCTCCGTCGCACCAGGCAACTATCGGAATCGATTTCCTCTCCAAAACCATGTATCTCGAGGACCGTACGGTCCGGCTGCAGCTGTGGGACACCGCAGGGCAGGAGCGCTTCCGCTCGCTCATCCCATCCTACATCCGAGACTCGAGCGTCGCCGTCGTCGTCTTTGACATTACAAGTTGAGTAGTATGTGTCACGCGGCCCTGCACAGGGCAGCGAGGCGGTTGAAGGCAGGCTGTGGAAATGAGGGAAATTGGGTCCATTGGGATGTCATTACTCGGACCTTCATCTTGAAAGCTTTCCTTGGAATGTGAGACGAATGTCAATGCGAATTCACGCGAGGGGAAGGCGGTTAAACGCTCACGAAGCTAACTGTCAAAACTCATCGTCCACAGACCGCAACTCCTTCCAAAACACCAACAAATGGATCGACGACGTGCGCGCAGAGTGAGTCCTTTGCTTTCGTCTCCTGCCTACCTGCCCTGCAGAGTATGCACTGACACACACAACGTCCTGTCAGGCGTGGAAACGACGTCATCATCGTGCTCGTTGGCAACAAGACAGACTTGAGCGACAAGAGACAAGTTAGCACAGAGGAGGGCGAAAAGAAGGCGAAGGAGGCCAACGTCATGTTCATTGAAACATCGGCTAAGGCTGGATACAATGTGAAGGCGTTGTTCAGAAAGATTGCCCAGGCTCTGCCGGGTGGTAACGAGGGAGGAAGCGAGGGTGGTGCGTCGTCGAGTGGAGGTGAGGCGATTCTTCCATAAGGTATAACGACGGGACTGACTCGTCGGTTGGGTCAGTGATTGATGTCAAATTGAGCGCGACGACAAAAGCCTCCGATGGATCCAGTTGCAGTTGCTGAGTCTCACATCATCATTCCATCCCCTTCTTTGTGGAGCATTTGTATTCATTTGACTTGGTAGACTTGTATGTGTGGTGCAAAGAAGGGGAAAAGAAGGCAGGCACAGCTTTTCCCCACGCTTTTGTTTGTCGGTTCTTTCCTTTTCTCCTTGATTCTTTCCTTTTGTTCGTTTATTGTTTGTTCGGGATGAAGCGGCTGTTCCCGCCCCTTATGAAGGAAAGCAATGATTTGGTCAGATCCTTTGTTGCCGCATTCATAATGGTTGAAACAAAAACCCGATCAATTGGAAATTATTCGT
This sequence comes from Chytriomyces sp. MP71, assembly GCA_025201725.1. Taxonomy (NCBI): domain Eukaryota; kingdom Fungi; phylum Chytridiomycota; class Chytridiomycetes; order Chytridiales; family Chytriomycetaceae; genus Chytriomyces; species Chytriomyces sp. MP71. Next base: position 11,175 of record MU615260.1, read on the forward strand.
CATCGGCCGGTGCCACATCATCACCGTCGGCAACGTCATCAGCCGCCTCGGCAGCAGCATCTTCATCCTTGTCCAGACCGGTCCGAATTGCAAAGTGAGCGCCAAAAACGCGACTCATGAGTGATTTCCTCTCCTCCTTGGGCACCAACAAGCTGCAGCTAACAGGTGACCGCAAGATGGGCATGACAATGTCTTCATGAAGACTGGATAAAAAATGGTCAAAGGTCATCGTCTCTCATGATTTGACAAAATTCAGGAACGCACCTGCCACTTCCATCCTCATCCGGAGAAAACCGCACAATGAAGCTGCC
>MU615261.1:0-11472 GCA_025201725.1 Chytriomyces sp. MP71
GGGTATCAGAAAGTGAAGAAAGTTTGTATGCCCTCACGAATTGACAAATCAGGCCATAAGAAGTCATTTTATCCTCTTGCTTCCAGCAAATGCGAACGGAGCGTATGTGGCGTGCGAAAGCGGGGATATCTTACCAGAATCATGAGCCAAGGGTTCTGTCCTTCCTGGCTGTGAGGCTTCTTGGGATTCTATGAAATAACAGAGTATAATGTTCAGAAAAATGGTAACGAGCTTGCCGTGAATGGAAGGGATGAGTGACAGTGGATAAACGGGGATCAGGGAATTGTAGTTTCGTTATTAGCCCGCACCTCTGGCCCGAAAAAGGCCAGATTGAGTAATAATCCAAACGTTATCATCATTTAGGAGGCGGGGAAGGCCAGATGTCAGAGTGTGACCACAAAGTAACACACCTTCAAGTTCGATTGGAAGTAAAGGTCAGGAGGTTATTTGATTGGATAGTGGAGTTGAGACTCGAAACTTGTGGGAGCTAAGCCAAGTCTGAATAAGAGACGAGATCAGAAAAGTGATCGCGACTTCAGAAAGGAGTAGGACGGGACAGTGCCCACGGGTAGGATCAGAGATCTTGGTGTATAATAAAAGAGTCATCACAGATGCGGAAGCAAGCTTCCGCTAAGATGCGATTGTGTCATCAGGTAAACCGTCGTCCGTGGGCATCGCGAGGATGAGGAGGAGCGATTCGTGTCATTCAGGGTTCAGGAATACTCACAGAGTGGGCCAGTTGTCGGCACTGCAAGTGTTGTCGGCCATGGGGTACTGTTCGGGAAAAGTTGTTTGCGCCTGGCTTAAAAAAGAAAAAAGCCCATTTTGAGGGACGCAAATGGCCCGAGACCGAAAACACGCCGACATTCCCTTCTCCTGGTTCACACTTTTATCTTGCAGGTTGCTGTATTAGTATTTACCAGAGAAAAAGGAAAAGTCATGAAAGGTGAGCTGGCTAATGAACGTTCCAAACTCCTCTGTGTCTGGAACAGTCAAGCCCTCGTTCGCAATATATACGAATTCCAATGTTTTCATGACACTCATTCGTTGCGGTAACATGCCAGACAGCGCGTTGTCGCACAACCAGAGCATTTTAAGCCAAGGCAATTCGCACAACGACTCAGGCACGCATCCTGTCAAGCGATTCTGACTCAAATTCAAGCTCTCAAGATGGAGTAGACCCCCGATAGACTCGGGTATGCATCCGTCGAACTGATTCCCCGCCAAATTGAGCTTTCGGAGAGGCAGGTTGCACAAGGCAACAGGAATAGGGCCACAAAACCGGTTCATGCCCAGATTAAGCAACACAAGTTTATGAAAGTTCTCGAAATCGGGCAAGAGCCCTGAGAGCGCGTTGAAGGCAAGGTCTATTTCCGTGACGGATGTTGGCAATGCGGGCAGGTTGCCGCATATTCCGTTCGAGTTGAGGAAACATTGTTTCAGTTGTTTACATGCTGCGAGTGCATTCGGTATACTGGTTCCATGTAGACGTTGATCTTGGAGGATGTCAAGGGTTCTCAGGTCGGAAAGGCGAAGCAGGGCAACGGCTTCCTGATAATGTGCAGGCCAGTGGAATAAGATTTCCGTGGTTTGATCCAAGTTACAGGCTTGCTTCGAGAGGATGGTGGGAGGGGGCTTTGGCATTCTGAAGTTATGCGCCAGGTTCCAACGAGCAAAACTCAAGTCTGTCAATGCGCTGTCGACGTGCCTGGACACGAGCCGATAAGCTTGAACTTTGCACGGATGTATCCATGAAAAGATTGCTTGCAGTAGTTCGCAAGGAAGTGGCGGTGGGGACGCCTTGACAGCATCCATGATTTCAATTGCAGAAATTGCTGCAGCGGAGGATCTTGCTGAAGCACAAGGTCGGGTCAAGTCTAATCGTTATTCACGCTTTCATGAACAGCGAATGTGGGAAATATTCGAGGGTTGGGCCTCAATTTAGTGGGACTAAGGACTATTGACTTATTTTTCGCCTTCATCCTGGACCCAACGAGATCCATGATTGTAGTCATTTTGGAGCTTTTTTTTCGGTCCATTGCTCTCTTCATTGAATCTGCATAACCCATCAAGATTATTACACACAAATTCTAACTGCTGGTATTTTTCTGCGGGACTCCACTTTTTATGACTCAAGTACAAAGAAGGACTTCTTCACATGCATGCACGAATCATCTGCGTCTTGTTTGAAGCATCTGGTCGCGAACGTGATCATAGTGCAGTCATGCATTCTCTTCACATTCTGCTTTGACACAAAGATGAGCTGTTCATATCTCTATTGTTCGACCAGCTTTGCGGATAACTCAGGACCGGATATTCAGATTTGGAAGGTCCCGACACAGAGAAGTAGAGGAAGCTGATATCCATAATGACGAACATGACCACAAAACGTTCTGTTGAAAGACCCTCTCCTTGGACGCCTGGAAAGGGTGATATGCACAAATGCATACAATTTCGTGGTCTCGATCCTGATGCTATATACCTTCTTGCCATTTTTCTTGTCAAAGATGACTTCAGTGAGTGCAGGTTACGGAAAGGCAAGCAAATGTGTATGACACCAGAGTTTTTCGGTAACGGGCTTGTTGTTGAATATCGATGATGACAGGAGAGCTTTGTTGGATTTTTATCGCAAAAGGAGAAGAATCAGAGGAAAAGCCTTTAAAGAACTCCGATATACTTCGTCACAGCCTCTCCCAACAGCGCGTGCGCCCATGCGAAGTGCTTTCTAGTATACTTTTCAAAATTATCCTTCCAAAAACTCTCGTGCATGAAGTCGGTACTCTGTGCACTGCTCAGCAACATGTCACAACAGTGTTCTTGTTTCGCGCGATCCGTGCTCGTGAGGCCACACATAATGATTAACATGGGCCAAATATGGCCCAAACCGCAATGTGGACCCCCTAACCTTCTCCAGCTGAACCGTTGAAGTGGTACTGGTTCTCATCGCTGAGGGCGAACACGCGCGTGCGAAGGTAGAGCGGTTGTCCGGGTTGTGAAGCCGAGATAGGGCAGGGATAGGAGTGATGGAACTTCGGCGTCAGCCATGAGGCAATGGGGTCCATATCCGTCAATTTCGTAGCCGTAGGTCTGTGGCCAACACTTTTCGAAAAGGGTAGCGAGGGATTGCTCAAATGTGTTTGGATCAGGTTCACTTCTGAGCATGGAGACTACAGTTGTGACAAATCTTCAGCCTTCTTTGACTTGAATTTACGCTCAGACTTGGAGACTCTCGTGAAAGGGATTGGGCTGATCATTCTCAAAAGTGAAATGGAGCTCACCTTCCCCTCCCAAAAACGTAAATTATATTTCCTTGATTCTTGTTTTGATGTTTTTGGAATATGCGTCGTCACGTTAGGATACCCTTTATAATAGACTCGTCGAATGGAAGGCCACGATTGCCGCTTTGACGGAACTGATGCTCTCGCCCTTGGGAAATTCCCAGCTTTCAGCCCAACACCGTATGAAGCAGGAAACCGCTTGCAAAAAGTACAAAGCCAACAGCAAAGAAGTTAGTCTTCGGAGCGTGAGGACTCTCATTGTTAACAGTTCACAATCTTATGCAATCCATTGTTTGAAATTTGATCTGCAGGGGGTTACTTGCGCACTTTGAGATGGATCTTTGAAGTTAAGAAAGGTGAAACTTCCTCAGCCAGAATTATTGGAACCTTTCGCAAGTCCGATTGTCAAAAATCAACTGCAACAAAAGCTTGATTCGCAAGGCATACGTTTCATATTGGTAGGCTGCATCATCTGGGTTGACTCGAGTGCACTGGGAGGCCTGCATCATTAATAGATCACATCACTGGGTTCTGATTCAAGTGACTGACGCTCCCTCTCAAAAGATGTGCACACGGAATATTCTGGCCTCGTTACAGTGATCATGAACCTGCAGTGTTCTGTGACGAGTTAGACCACCTTTAGCATTAGGTTCCTTCTCGTCCAGAAAGACAGGGGTATCGTTTGAGACAGGATAAGAAGACATGGCATGTGTGGCATATTGGCTGGGCAAATAGCTCTGCTTGATAGTTAGACGAACGAGCAAGATCACAAATTTGAATATGTTCCCCAGACATACGCACATTCGTCCTCAGCGACGCGATTATTAACACTTCAGCGGCTCTGCTGTAGAAGCTGGCTTCATTCAAGCCGTTCACCTGCACTGGATGCGTACCACCTAGAAGTAGCATTACTTGGCCCCAACGGAGCCTGTGACCATGTTCCTCACGAAATTCATGCATAACGTAATGGTTAAATGAGCCGTTGAAAAGGGAACACCATTGCGACTGCTCTGCGTCTCCTTTCCATTCAGCTACTACATCTTTTCTTTCTAAGAAACAAATCTGCACCTACACAGAGACCACTTCCGAGGATCGCTCTTTTTTCCGCATTTTGAGAATACATTCGTTGACTACGCATTTTTGTTGAAATCGTACAGTCTGAGAAAGTAACAAAAAGATTTCCCCATTGTTTATCCCATTTGATGTCCACCCGCTTCAGCGCAACTCTCGCCCTGGAGCTCCTCAGAGACGACAAAAACCTCTCCCACAACGTTCAACAGTCCCAAGCCTATGCCCTACGTTATAACCCTGCCTCGGCAACCACTGCACTCCCGCCCCTCCGTAGACTCATTGAACTCTGCGAGCTGCAGTCCTTTCTGGACTTTGACGGCTGTCTCAAGTCGCAGGAGGCCAACGGCCCACCCTGTAGGACCGATTACTTGTATTGGGGAATTACTTCGGCGCGGGACGTGGTGGAGTGGCAGAGGGCCGAGACAGAGTATCTTTACAGTCATTTGCGGGACTTTAAAGACTTGTTAGGGGAGTTGGAAGGGAAGGGCTGGCCCAATTCAGCGGCGGCATTTAAGCGCGCGTTCGATCGGATTGAAGGACGTGTTTAATTTTATCTTTTTTGCAGGAAATTAGTACGGATAACTACAAAAGAAGTACAACAGTTGTGGTAGTTCTCAACTTTTAAATCTGAAAATTGGTCGACGGAGGAGCAGACGATCCAACTCTTGTTGAATAATTTTATTCAAGAGACAAGAAAACGTCCAAATTCGCAACTCAGCTTGCCGTCAGGGACTCAGATCACTTGATATATGTCCAAGAGATACTAATAGCGGCCACGGCGACGACAGCCCGGCTTGATGTAACTCCTTCGCATTATCCGCCACAAACATGTCCTAGCCTTTCACCATCGACGTGATCCAGGCACCCATGGTGCCAATAGGAGTTGCCATGGCTTCGTCTTTGAGTCCCACAGACAACGCCATCAAATTGAGCAGGGCAATCTTGTACTCCTTCAGCTTGGCACCTTCGCCCATTTTGAAGAGCCGCGAGGTTACTCGCCACCATATCCGCCTGACTCATCTTGATCTGCATCACCATCTTTGAACTTCCCGTCGCCGCGACGTTACCTAGCGCAAACCCGTGCGGCAATGTCGCGTCTTCCACTTGCAACTTGTTTGCGGGGATCCACATACGTTGGGCGTAGTCTGGGACTACGAGAGCACGCGGGCCCGCGACAAGGTGTACAAAGTATGGTCCGCGTGACGTGAGGCTGGAGAACTCCAACTCATTATCACGCGCTGTCCTTGAAAGACTGGTTCTCTCACCAATCTCGATCGCGTCAGGATCACTCTTCAAGGCCTGTCCAGAGCTTGAGCCACTCCGTTACAAGCGGAGGAGGCTCCCAAAATAACAACCGTGGCTGGTATTTTCAAAAGATTATCCTTCAAATGCAGGTATTGAGTATACCACAATCAATGGGAAGCCAGGCACGTCGATTCAGTATGTTAAATCCATGCCCATTGCAACCAATCGAAAGGTAATGATAAAACTAGTTGTAAGGGTCTTAGGATGCTGTTTGGCGTAGTTCAACGTTACTTGCACTGATGGTGGCGGGTGGGACAGCATCCTGTTTACCTACGCCCGCGCCGCCATTCGATTTTTGGAACATGGTAAGGAAGTAGAAACACGAAAATGTTGTTGAACCGCCAACCAACTTCTGACCCTTTTTCCGACCCAGGCACGGGAACGAGCAGGGGCCGCCTCCTGGTGAGCGAGCCTGACAGCGCATCTACAGACGCGAGCGACGCTTACGCAACAGCGACCGCGGCGACGACGACGCTCTCGTTCGTGTCGTCGGTCGGGTCGATGGCGCGGAAGGGGTCTCCACTGCAGTCGCTACGCGCCGTTTTCGTCAACAATGGCACCAACGACGCGATCCCGACCTCAACGCCGGCACCAAACTCGACTCGAGGCCGAGCGCCGCCGCCGCCGCCGTCAAGGCGCAGAGAAAAACAATCTCTGAGTAAGATTTCAACCCTCGCTGAACTCTCCGACGCGCACTTCGCCGTGCTTCAAACAAGTCTGGACTTGGCCGTCTTTCAGTCCAACGACGGTGCGTAGTTTCCGTCAAGCGTAACCAAGCTCACCATATTCATAAAAAGAAACCAAAATCAACACACGAGAACTCGTCGAACGACTCGGCGTTTGTCGCATCAATTTAACAAGGATCATGGCGGATCCGCGAATCACTTTGAATCTGGATGACAAGGCGTCCGATTTATCGCGCTCAGAACTACAACCAGGCATAATTGGTGGCGGAAACTTGATGGTCCAAAAACGGGTATCTACATCGTTTTTGCACGCATACACCCGTACAAGCAAGGCTGATGTATCGATTGATAGGGCTTCCGCAAGTTCCTTTCTCAGATTCGGAACCAGATTGATCCAGCCAAAGGAACCAAAGGATTGGCTTCTGTTACTGTCCCCAATGAGTTGCCAATGAATTACAATCCGCCTCCGCCTCCTCCCGGAAAAAGTCCAAATGACTTTCTTTCCTTGGCTTTCTACTATCATGAGGATGGAAATTTGGAACTGAGCGCGTTTTATATAAAGAAAGCTGCTGCAGCAGATGCTCATCCGCTTGCTTTGCATCTTTTGGGACTCTTGCGGCGGCATGGGTGGGGCGTCGTGGAAAGCAAGCACCAAGGTTCGGCTCGTGAAATGACATATTGGAATTTGACACATGCAAACCCACCAAAAAGCATTTCTCGATTTATTGACATCTTGCGAAAAGACACTCCTGATGATTCCCAATTTGTTTGATGCGGCACGATATTCCCAGATAGCTCACTCTCCTCGTAAAGCTTTCTCATCTTCTTCAGCACCGTCAAGAGTGTCCGCCACACAATCAGAGTCATTGTCGCGTTCAAGCGTAGTTAGTAGCAATGCAAGCATTCGTGGCATAAATCGAACCAACGGCATCTCGCAATACACAGTCTTTGCAAAAGAGCAATTCGGATTCGAAGAAGGTACACCACTGCTTCCCTTTAACAACCAACTCACTCGCCCAACACAAAAACTACGCAGCTATCAGCATCCTCCCCTTGCCTCTCTTTGAAATCGGCGTCTGCTTCCAGCAAGGCTGGGGCATCGCCAAGAGTATCCCCGCTGCCTTCTACTTCTACAAGGCGGCCGCCGCGTTGGGGGACCCGGACGCGTGCTACGAGCTTGGTTACCTCATCCTACACCGCGTGAACCGCGAGCGTGCGTTTGGAGGGGGTAAGAGGGAGGCAGCGCGGTGGCTGCGCAAGGCGCATGAGGCCGGTCGGGCTGTGGTGGGAGAGAGTTGGATTTTTAAGCGAAAATGGGGTGGGAGTGATCCTTGAACCATCTGTTTTTCAGAATATATGCTATTGCTTTCTAAGTCGCGCGAACCTCGTTGAGAGTGCCTGAAGTCCTGTCATGCAATTTCTGGGAGATTTGTGAAACAATGAAGTTCCTGTCGATCCCCCCTTCAAAATCCCAACTCCGACCGTCCGTCACACGGTCGTGCCATTTCAAAAAATGGATCTCGATGCGCGATACCTCCGCACGGCCGCGTTTGTGGGTGTTCAGCGCGGGCTCCACGGCACTACCGCTTTCGACTGCGCCGCGAGCCTCACTTCGATCGCAGCCAACTCGGGAACCCCAACGGGCTCCCACGACGACATCACCTGCCTCCCCTACGAATCTGAAACCAACGTACCCCTTTGTGGCAAGACTCGAGCCACGGAGGACGACACGACGGACGCGCTTAAAGGCTTGCCGCGGGAAGCGAAAGACGCTAGCACTGAGAGTGAAGCAGGGTTGCTACGCGGGAAGGACACGGGAGCCACCAACGGGACGGTCGAGTGGGCTCAATCCGGATCAGGTAGCATGCCTCCCAAGCGGCTCACGAGCGTGGGAAGAAAAGGAAGCAGGAAGGGGAGCTTTTCACGTTCCGCGGCGCCTGTCAAGACGACGGGGCAGGAAGCCTCTGCGTCCGAAACTGAAGGCTCACCTTGGACGCAGCGGAGGAGTCCAGGAAGCGATGGAAGCAAGCAGGGAAGCATCCCGCGAAGCCTGAGTAAGAAGTCAGGCATTAACGCGCCGGAGGCGGCACAGCAGCAAGATCCTAGCTTTGCATCGATGCGCGTGAAAAGCTTTGAGAGTGCGAAGAGCGCAAGTGTCAAGGTTTCGTTCGATCACGTAGAGTCTGCAGAGACAGACCCGGAGTTGACGAGGCGGAGAAGTCCGAAGATGGATCCCAGTGTTCGGCTTTCGTCGACGAAACGCGGCCAAGTTGGGAGCAGCGCTGTCTCGGACACCGACTCTGATTCGCTTGGTGCCAGCAGCCGATTCGACTCGATAAAGCCGGAAGTGTTGGAGATCAGGAAGCGCGAGTGGACGCTCGACAAGGCGAAGACAGAGGCAAAGCTTCAGAAGGGCGGCTTTTCCAGTACGCCTGTCATTGCACAGCTTCCTGGTCCGCCAGCGAATGCGTCAGAGGAATCCCTCGGAGGGCGGAGCAGCAGGTCGAGTCGAATCAATGTCAACGCTGCCGGTGCGTTGCCCAGCATAAAAGAAGGCGTTATTTTGCCTACCACGCCAAAAACTACAACGCATGGCTTAACCGCTGCTTCGCGGAGAATGTCCGACAACAAGCTTGTCAAGACAGGTTTAGAAATATCGTCACTGCGAGCATCCGTCGTCAAATCCAACAAAAGCAGCCTGAATAGCTGCACTTCGAGTAACAACGGCTCAGATGAAAAAATCCACTTGGCTGGTTTGGCCAAAGCCTCTCATCGAGACTCGGACGTCAAACTCCACAAACAGTCAACAATCAAATCAATATCATCCGCGCTTTCATTCAATATCTCAGAAGCGGATCCATACCATCAAAGACTGGCGCAGATATATGACCGCGTTGGAGCTCTCGATCCGATAAACCGCGAGATAGTGGATGCTGCCACCTCTATCAGCCTCGGCCTCGCACCCACACGAACAATCAGAAAGAACAACGTTTCCCTGCGCAAGGCAACACACCTGCAATCTCGGGCCTCCATCGCGAGCAACGCATCCAGCCATGTTGGGCCGTCCCGCCTCAACTCCCTTTCCAGGGCCATGTCCATGGCCTCGGCCGCGGACTTTACAGACGAAAGTTTCGACGTGCTCCAACAAGTTCTCGTGGGTGCGGCGGCGAACGCGGGAAATTACGTACTCATCGACGCACAGGATATTTTCAAGCGCCTTTTGGTGGCGCGGAGCAACTGTGCGCTGTTTTACATCAACCCCAAGGTCACCAAATGGATTGATGACAAGAATTGCGACTTTTCGGTGGATCTGTTAGTTGGGGGTCCCCCGCTTCCGCAAAAGGAGGTGTGTCATTCTTTGACTTGGCTAGACGCTGTCGTACTAATTTTTTTTATTTGATCAATGACCAGGGCTTTCGTAAGCTTCTTGTTTGTATCGAACTCGCCATCGAGTCCAAGAGCGTGCCAACTCCACTGAAACCACTATCAAATGAGCTAGATCTTCCCGACAACTTTTTTCCACCACAGCCCCCTTTAGAGAGAGATCCATTTGACTACTTAGACCTTGCACTTTGGTATCACGATAAAGGGGAACTCAAGTTGAGTGCCTTCTACTTAAAACGAGAGGTGGAGCAAGAGTTTGCAAACCCGATCGCATTGTATCTATTGGCGCTCGTGAGAAGACATGGGCTGGGCGTTCGTGAGAATAAGAAACAGGGTGAGTCGACAGCTGCATCCCTTGTTTATACTCTCCTAAAAGTGTTTCATGGACTCCAAAGCATTTTTGGATCTGCTGTCCGTCTGCGAACAGGTCCTGATTGCAATCCCAAGTTTATATGAGATGGATAGAGAAAAGTTGCAGTTTAGGAGTATTCCAGTGGGGACTGGAGTTGGAGTACCAGTCATGTTAGGCCAAGCTTTGTCATCACAACAAAGTATGGGACTGTTGTTGCCCAAGTTACCTTTGAGCCGGGAATCATCGATTAAGTCATGCATGAACCAGCCAGCTATGATGAAGCGTGTATCTGCAGTGTCGTTGGTGAGGGGAGAAATTGGGGTTGAAGAAGGTGGGAGACTTGTCATGTAGGCATCGACTAAGTTAAATAATACAGCAATGTGGATCCTATCGCTCCCTCTGTTTGAAATTGCAGTCTGTTTTCATCAAGGATGGGGGATACCGAAGAGCATACCAGCTGCCATTCATTTTTACAAGACTGCGGCTGGTTTAGGAGACCCGGATGCGATGTACGAGCTTGGTTTCCTTTTGTTGCGCGGATATCATGCAAAGAGCTGGTATGAGAGACACCATCCAGAGGGAATCAAGGAAAAGATGGAGGCTGCGTCTTGGCTCCGCAGTGCACACGGGAAGGGACATACAGTGGTGGGGGAAAGTTGGATCTTTCAAGCAAAGTGGGGAGGGACAGGCTGAATTCTTGCGTGTTTCGCTTATGTAAATACATTTGTTTCTGAAATGGTGGAGGTGGATAACCAAAAGGAAGGAGCGGCAGCCTGCTGCAAATGCAGTGCCGCCGTGACACGTACGCACCAATGGCCGTGGACTCTACCTTTGTGGGATGGCCCGAACTGCCAAAGCCGCCTGCGCTGACGCCCGAGACTGCGGCTCCATCGGTCGTTTCAGCTACTCCCGTCGCACCGGAGCCGAAAGAGGCGAAAGCGCAGACGGCGGGTCGGTGCCGCGACAATAGGTTGGAAACGACTTTTGTCAATGCCGATGTCGACGTCATCTGGAAACGAGGTTGCAAGTCCGTCGTGAACTCCCATTCAGCTTCTCTGAAATCCCACCCAGAAATACATAGAACTCCTGCAGCACAGCTCCGAGCGTGTTATCTCACGTGCTTGTCCCGTACATTTTCATGGGGTGCGTCATCTCATTCGTTCCTTCTGTTGTCTCGCGGAACCCCTTTATAAGGTACCGCATTTACTCCTCCTACCTTTTTTACAACACTGGCTTTTTTCTAATTCATGATTTCATGATTTCATCCTCGTGACTGCAGGTGCCTGCGGCTTGCATTCACCTTGTTTACCATGTGCCTCTCCGTCTACCTAATTGTGCAGTTTATTTGGACCATTCATTGCGATTTGAAAATGAAATCAATTGAATATTCGTCAGT
>MU615262.1:0-11433 GCA_025201725.1 Chytriomyces sp. MP71
CACGAGACGGGACGCCCTCCAGCCGAGATCCACTCAGGGCCAGTACTCACCTCCGGAAACTCGTTGCGCACAAACACGATCAGCAAGCAGGTCTTCCCACATGCTCCATCCCCAACAATCACAAGTTTTCTGCGGGGAACTTCCGCCATCTGGTTTTTAGTTATCTTTCAAAATCATTACGTGTAGTGAACACTCCTGAACGCCTCCAATCTCCAATCGAACAGCTCTGTTCGTCCTTTCCCCAGAGATTCGATGTGCCACCGCAATCACCGTTGTGATTTCCGGCTTTGGTTTTGAAAAATGTATGGTGGTGGCTCGCTAATATTCTGCACCAACTACCGAGCTTTGGTTTTGGGTTGAGGGATTTGATGGTGATGGCTCAAGGTATACAAAAGCGGTCTGGATAGTTCCCCGTTTGTTGATTACGTGATGGAGTGCCAAACCACGAAGTCGAAACGGCTTGAAAGAGTCCAGTCTCCTGTACTGGAATGCGCGAACTGGAAGCAGTTATGCTACACTATGGCTTACGGGACTGTTGTTGGACAAAGTGGAGATGACGTTATGACTCAACGTATTTCGTTGACGGGAGCTCAGGAAGCGATTACACGGCCATGTTTTTGTCTCCGTGTTTGCAAGCATTCAAGACTCGCGTAGATGAGCGCCTCACGTTTACTTGAAACCGTCGGTTCATGATCACGTTCGATGGATGCGTGTTCAAATCTCGCAGGAAAACACGTAACAAACGGCAGCGCGCGGCCGTCGCCCCCCCGCTCTCCTCGCAATGCTCTACGACCTGCTTCTCAAGACCGTCGCTGTCGTAGCTGTGCTGGCAGCTGGCACTTCTCTAGCAATGATACTCGCAGCCAAGTGGCGCGCAGCGGCGCTGAAACGGGCGAATCCGGACCTGACTGTTTACGCTGTCCTGATTTCACCGTACTCAATCCTCATCTTATTGAATCTTATCCCCTCCTGGGTCAAACTTAAATTCCCACGCGACTGGATGTGGCACCGGAAGTTCTCACAGTTCGAAAATTGGTACTTCACACTGTTTGTATGACGGGATCCTGACGAATCCTGATTGACAGCACCGATTCCATATTCGCGATTTGCACGTACGATTCCATTTCAGTGCATGTCGCGGATCCACATTTGGCTCATGAGGTGATGGTGAAACGATACAAAGAGTTTCTGAAGCCGGTGCACCATTACCGTATTGTGGATATTTTTGGCAAGAACATTGTCTCCACGGAAGGTGATTCAGACTTTTTACGTCCAAGCGAAGCGCACCTTACCTTTCAAATCCTATCAGGCGATGAATGGAGGCGCCACCGGAAAGTCGCGGCTCCTACCTTCTCTGAGCGAAACAACGCCTATGTGCATGAAAGTTCGGTCCAAATTGCTCAGCGTATGTTCGCCGCATGGGAGCAGACTTCGGTCTCCGGCACCAACGGCGTGAAGGAGCACCATGTCAACGTGTCCAGCGACATGATGGAGTTTGCACTCAGTGTGATTTCTTCTGCTGGATTTGGGATTGATATTGCCTGGCACACGGAGGATGACAAGTCGGAGTTTCGGATCAAGAAGGGAAACACGCTCTCGTTCAAACAGGCGTTGGAAACTGTAGTGAACCGCCTGCCGTATTACATTATCACTCCAAAACCTCTTTTCTACCTGCCAATCAAGTACTTGCAGGACACGAAGCGAGGGTTCGTCGAGTTCGAAAGCTACTTGGACCAAGTCATTGACGATGCGGAATCTGAAACTTCTGCCGAGAAGCCTAAAAACGTGAGTGATTTTCGTCACGCTCGGTGATATATTGACTCTTTCTTCTACCCCCCCCCCCTCCCTCCAGCTCCTTCAAATGCTCGCCAAGTCCACCTTTTCGCAAATATCGGAGGAATCTAAGATGACCAAATCCGAATTGAAGGGCAATTCGTTTGTTTTCATCTTTGCAGGCTCGTTCTTTGTTTCTTTCAATGAATCACAATCTAATGCACGCCTTAATTGAAACAGGACACGAAACCACAGCGGGAGTCCTCACCTACGCCCTCACTATGCTCGCAATCCACCCAGAAAAGCAAAACAAACTCTTCCACGACATCAAACAAGAACTGGGCAACGCCACCATCCCAGAATATAAGGACATATCCAAACTCCGTTACGCCGTCGCCGTCATGAACGAGACCATGCGCCTCTTCCCGCCTGTCACGAGCATCCCCAAATTCACCGCAACACAAACTCTCAGCCTGGGCCAGTTTGTCTTTCCCGCGCAGACCATGGTCAATCTTGCGATTGCCGGGCTGCATTACAACCCAGCCGCGTGGGGCGAGGACGCGCACGCGTTCAAGCCGGAACGGTTCATGGTGGGGGCGGATGGGGAGACACCTGGCGCGCAGTTTTCACGTCCTGGATTTGCACCCTTTTCGGAGGGTCCCCGAGGATGCTTGGGAAAGAAGTTTGCACAGGTTGAGTTTCTGACGCTGTTGGCTCTCGTTTCTTTGAATTACACATGGAGGCTGCCGGAGGGCGCCAAAGTCGACGAAGTGCTTGATTCTACGCACGTCATCACTTTGAAACCAAAGAAGTCCATCGAATTGTTGTTTTCGCGTCGATGACGTCGAGTCTCCATTTTTAGTTTAGTATATTTCAAGTAAAGTGCGAATCTTCAGTTGAAATTGAGAATATCGAGCGAGCTTTATTCGAACAAAACCAACAAAGGAAACATAAGATACTACCAACGAAAGCCTAAGCATGAATTGACGAAGGAAGAAAAAGAACAACGTGAGTGAAAGGGAAAAAGAGAACAACAATTGGACAAGAAAACTTGAAAACGCAACGCTAATCCCAGCAAATCATCTAAAACAGAACATTGTTCTTAGAGCAGCAAGCAACCCCCATTTTTGGCCTTCTTGGACGATGAGGCACCCCCACCACGGTTAGTCAAAGCAGCTCGGGTAGCGTGCTCAAACACTTCGTTGACCCCTTCGCCTGTGCGGGCCGAGCATTCAAGGTAACGATAAGCTCCAATCTTCTCAGCAACGGCTTGCCCCTGATTTCGGGTTGAGTGGTTGTTTCAGCAATTGACGGACGCGGATCTCGCAGTCGAGGACAGACGCAAGACAATTCACCTGTTGGGGCTGCACAGGTGACTGTCCAATCTTGCGAAGCTCATCAATCACACGAGCATCGTTTCTGAGATCTTTCTTACAAGCTACGAGAATGATGGGGAGACCGGCGCAAAAGTGAAGAACTTCTGAAATCCACTACGATTTGAATTTGAGTGAGAAGGGTATGAGGGATCATGTAAGTGGTTGCGGCAGTGCAAACATGAGGGATGGTACCCCCTTAAAATTGAGCATCTATGAAGCCCACCTTCTCCTGCACGTTGTCCAAAGAGTCGGGACTATCGACGGCAAAGCAAATGAGAATAACGTGTGAGTCTGGGTAGGAGAGTGGGCGCAGACGGTCGTAGTCTTCTTGACCAGCGGTATCCCAGAGCGCGAGCTCGACCCGACGGCCATCAATATTGATATCTGCAATGTAGTTTTCAAAAACGGTGGGAACATAGACCTAATGAAAAATGGAGATGGTGTTAGCGGACACAGTTCTTTGGATTGACAGGATCAAAGGGGCCTCCCGATCTTTGCCGGCACCGTTCCCACACATAGCCCCCTGTATTCCCTATTCATCTAAGAAGATCTCATGAAGCGGGATCCATACGTGTGCGCTCCACGAGATACGAATCCAAATATAGCACCACTCTACCGCAACCGCCTTCCGATCCTCCGCACCCCTGTCACTGCGTGCAAAGACGCACGCGCGCGTACTTTAGCTGAACCAGGGACGTGGTGCCGACGAAGTTCGATCCCATTCTGGTGTGTTCAACGCCCCTTCGTCCTCGCTCCAAGTTCCACAATTATACGCAGGCGGCCACAGCGAAAGGACATGAAGACACATCTCAGCGGGTGGGTGCCTAGCAGGCGAGAACAAGGGGGTCCCAGTGGTGGTGACCCTCGGAGGCACCTCATTGGCAGTGGGCCAAGGCTGCTGTCAGGCGCCGTACCTCAGGAAACTGCTTCTTGGAGTACACAATCAGCAGACAGGTCTTGCCGCACGCTCCGTCTCCAACAATCACAAGTTTTCTGCGCACGTCCGCCATTGTTTTGAGGGTTTTAATAAGTTGCTTTTTTGATTGCGACGAAAATAAACCCCATTTTGATCCAGGGAAACCACCTGCAATGCTCTTCAATCAACTTAGTGTCGCAACCCGGCGCCTCTGCCGCCAAACGGCCGCCGCGCGTTCCTTGTTCGCAGTGTCCTCCGTAGCTGCGGATCCAGGACAAAGTCGTGCCCTCGACGACGTGCTCGCCAACATCCGCAAGCTCAACATTTCCTTCACGTGCATCGAGTCGCGCCCGAGCACGCTAACGGGGCCTATGAATTTTTCATTGACTTCAACGCGCAGAGCCGTGACCAGGTCAAGAATGTGGTGACTGCGTTCAAGTCTTTTGTACATGATGGCAATGTGATTATTGAGGACAGGCCAACGACAGTTGAGTCTTCTCTTCCATTTTGGTATATCCTGTGAATTCACGTTGGATTGGAAGGATGAAGGGAAAGCGGGATAATTGTGCCGGAATTGCTTCGGCATTCTTCGCTTGGGTCTCATCAAAATGAAATCTTGTCCCGGCGCAACACAGAATGCGTCAGATCTTCACTTTCACTGAATAACCGAATTCTGCTCATGTTTATCATTGTTACAGTCAACACACGCGTCCCCTGGTCCCCGCGCAAAATAACTCACCTGGACTCCTTCGCCGACAATGTCCTCAGCTACGGTGCCGAACTCGATGCGGACCACCCGGGATTCCACGATCTACCTGTTGCTTCTTACGTACGTAGCTGCGCGGATAGCTTCAACAGATTATTCCAGGTTCGCGACAACCCACTAACAGAAGCGATTGAAGCCTCGGACAATAAGGACAAGCTGCTGAGATACGCGAGCAACATTCGAGGGGACTTGGCTCGCTTGTCCAGTGCGATAGAGAAGGTGCTTCACAGATCTGGCCTTGGCTCATAATGGCTTCAACTTGATTGCCTAATAAATCCCCTTTGCCAATCACATGTTTTTAGCCTTGCAGCTTCTTTCTATCACACTCACTTTTCCTTAATGAAAAAGAGTAAGGAACTTGTAGGACACTTCTTGTTTGCCACGTTCGATTCCATTGTTGCGTGGTGGTTTTGATGTACTTCCACACCCAAAATTCAACTTCACCTGGAAAGATGCTCATACGACACATATCCGCTGCAACCCTCCTATTATCAGCAGCCTGCGCACACGCGCAAAACAAGAAAGTATCCCTCGAGGACATCCAAGTGCTCACACTGAGCCGCGGCAAAATGACCATCGGCCGAAGATCAAGTGTGTGGGCGGGGACGCCTGCTCTTCAGCCATAATTGATCGAATTCTGTGCTAAAATCGCGGATTCGATGGACTGTGAGGGAAGCTTGGGTCTCCTTCCCGAAGTAGCACCTTAAAGAAGTGCCACAGGGACGTGAACTGAGAATGCAAAGCGGAGCTCGAAGATCTGTATCGGTATGGATCCCCGGACGTGTCCTGCGAAGGATTTTCCCACAAGAATGATAAATACGTGTTGGAGGGGAGTTGCGGTGTGGAATACGCTTTATTTGACAAAGAAAGGCAAGCGTGCCAAGAAGGAGCAGAACAAACGCAGAAACTATTTCGATTCCTATGATTCTTATGACAATGCATCGGGTACGTAATTCTGAAGGCTTCTACCTTGCGATCTGCGTCTGATCATTGTACGGATCCCAAAGTACGAGCCACAGAGGACTTCTTGGGCCGCCAAGTTCATTTGGATGATTGCAGCTGGAATCTTCTTGAACTCTATGTACAATTCTTGTATTTCAGGCGGTTGGGGACGTCCACGGTGAGTCGAAAGAGCCTTTCTCACGGTTTACGTCCCATGATCCTATGGCTACGTTCAGGGGAACGCAAGGAAATACGGGTCGTGGTGGCGGTAACGGAGGTGGCGGTGGTTGGTAGGGGTCCTGGGTTCGGCGGTGGAGGTTCAGGAAGCCCATGAATTCTCAACAAAGACAACAAGGGCCAGGATTCTGCTCTGGTTTGGGGTTGGAAGGCCTTTTGGGATCCATGCTGAATCTTCCTGCTCGTCCGGCTTACTATGGATAAATCAGTGAAAAGCCGTTACAGCGCAATTAACAATTTATTGTCAGACCGCGATATGGGCAAGGATTTGGGGCTGGTCCTTCCGTGGGTTACCGACCAGCACCTTCTTACTCCAGTCCTTCTTCTTCATCGTCCTCTTCAACGCGTACAGCAAGTGGTTATGGTGGAACCAATAGACGCTGATAGTTTAAATAAAAGAACGACCCGAACCCTGACATTTGAACACAGTTACAAAAACCGCCGACAACGTCGGATGCCCAAGATCAAGACAGTCCTCGCTCTTGCCTTCAGTGGAATGACAATCTTCGTCGTCATTCTTGCTGTTGCAATCATTCTCCAGTCTCCCGAAGCAGCCGCGTGAGCGCAGTGAACGCCTGGGTCGCAACGACAGTTCCACTGGCGGAGCGACCCTCAAGTGTCTTATCCCTCTCAACGTAATCTCCATTAATAAAAACGATCTCATGTGTCTGGTTGGCGTCTGGAGTGTAAGGCGTGCGGCATCTGAATGTAATTTCAAGCCTTGCCCAAGACTGGAGGGCAATGCAGCGATCTGAGCTCCTTCCGAGCCCGAGCCAGGCGCCCAACGATGCACCGCTTGACGACGTAAGCCAAGAGACGCTGCGCGAGATGGCGTTCCGCAAGCGGTGGACTTCGCTGATGGAGCGGCTCCAGTCCGAGCCGGCGTCTGGGTCAGAGTGGACCATTGTCATGGCCGCGCTTCAGGGCCGCCGCTTCAACGAGGCGGCGGATGTGTTGGCTCGTCTCGTGCTGAAGGGCGACTCCGACGCGTGCTGGGTCCTCTGCGCCGACCCGAGGGACTCGCCAGTCGGGGACCCCTTCTTCAGGTGATCCCCGCTGTTACCTCACAATGGACCAGCTCAATGTCTAACCTAGCATGAGTATGTAGGTACTGCGTCGGCGAGGTCAAGCTCACGACCCTGCTCGATGCCGCCGCTGCGCGTGTGTGGCTCGAGGCTGCTGCCAACGAAAACGTGGCCGACGCGTGCGTCAAACTCGCTGAGATCCTGTGGAAATTGGATGCTCAGGCTTCGTTCGGATACCTGATCAAGTCAGCTGCAATGCTGGAGCTGGGGCATGGGCGCGGCGGCCTTCTCGAAGGGTACACCACCAAGGTCAACTACTGCGACCTCTGTCTCACGATTGCGGAATGTTATTCGTATAGCGTGGGAACCAAGTCGGACGGGAGGAAGGCTGTCGAATGGCTCGAAAAGTGTTGGAACCACAAGGCAAGCTCAACCACTTTCCTCCAGCTGCTCTCTGGCGTTCCCAAGAACACGGATCAAAAAATGGCTGCCAAAATTCTTGCCATCTGGTGGCAAACAGGGAAACCGCCCGTGGTTCCTTTTCATTTAGACCGTAACGTTTTCAGTCTTGTTGCTGCGAACGCCTCCTCAGCTTTTGTGAAGAGCGACGCAAACAAAGCAAAACTATGGGAGGGTCGAGCAGCGTTTTAAGTATTTTAGAATTTTGTTTTTCCAGTAAACTATTTATTGGCCTATTTGCAGTGCCACTTTGAAAGAAAGCATACTAAAGAATGAAGGAGGAAAAGAGAAAACAACTTATTAAACTGTGATGAAGAGTCTAAAGTGTGCTTGCTTGTGAAAATGGTAGTTCAAATACCGACGCGTATTACCACCGTCTGCCACCTCGACCGCCACGACCGCCACCACCTCCGCGTCCCCAGCGACCACCACCGCCTCCGCCACCACCACCTCTTCCTGCGGGCACAAGAGCTTGCATATCAGAGGGAACAGGCTGTCCAGCATCCGTCATGAGCTGAACCAAATCCTTGGCGTTCTTTCTGTCCATCTTAGGGTCAAAGAAGGTGTAGGCGGATCCAGACTCTCCTCCACGGCCGGTACGACCGATGCGGTGCACAAAGTCCTCTACATTATTGGGGAAGTCGTAGTTGATAACGTGCTTGAGCTCCTTCACGTCCAAACCGCGAGCAGCAACGTCCGTAGCAACCAAGATGGGAGCATCTCCGTTCTTGAAACGCTGCAGAGCGTATTCACGCTCTCTCTGGTCCTTGTCACCGTGAATGGACACAGCACCCCATCCATCCCCTTGCAACCCGTGCTCAATGTTGTCACACAGGTACTTTTTGTTGCAAAAAATGATGGTCCGTTCCATGGACTTGGTCTTCTCGTCTCCTTCAATCGCAGCCCAAATCTCCTGCAGCGTCGCGCAGAGTGCCGTCTCTTTGTCAAATTCGGGCACAATCTTGACCGTCTGCGTGATGGCTTTGTTGGCCTGCAGCTTCTGGCTGCCAATGCGTACCTGGATGGTATCTTCGCCTTGGAAGTCGTTGGCGAGGCGCTGCACGGATTTGGGCCAGGTGGCGGACCAGAAGAGCATTTGGCGGTCGGGGCGGATTTGGGAGACAATCTCGCGCAGGGGTTCCTCGAAACCCATGTCAAGCATGCGGTCGGCTTCGTCGAGGACGAGGTATGTGATGCGGCGGAGGGTAGTCTTGCCCATCTTGAGGAGGTCAAGGAGTCTTCCTGGGGTGGCAACCTGTTGAGAACTGTGTCAGTGACTCATGATTTAATCAGTCAACGGTTGCGAACTCACCACAATAGAAGGCGAGCGGTTAAGCTCTCCGATTTGGGGTCCCTTGGAGGCACCACCATACAAACAACTGTGACGGATGCCAAGCGGGTTACCAAATTCCTGGACAACTTCGTGAATCTGGACGGCAAGTTCACGAGTCGGCGCAAGAACGAGGCAGACAGGACCATCTCCCTGTTCAACTGGCTTTTGCGCCAAGATGTGCACAATGGCAGGCAACACAAAGGAGAGAGTCTTTCCAGAGCCCGTCTGGGCAATGCCAATCAAGTTGCGTCCTGACAGTGCCATGGGCCAACCCTGCGCTTGAATCGGGGTTGGGTTCGCGAACCCCTTCTGCTGAAAAATCTTCATGACTCCCGCTGGGAAGTCCGCGTGCTCAATCTTGAGAACAGGGCGCGGAATGCTGCGGCCGTCGAGGGTCATGGCGTGTTCATTCCTGAACTTGGCAACCTCCGCGTCGGACATGGCAGACACTTCGGCGTGCTCAGAGTAAAATTCCTTGATGAATGCAGGAAGGTCCGTGAAGGTGGGGCGGGCGTTGTACTGGTGGTTGATGTCGTTGAAGCCTCTGTTACCCTGACCGCCTCCAGCGCGGCCACCTCCCGCGCTGTAAGGGGCAAATCTGGAGCTGCCACCCCTTGAGCTGCTCGATCTTCCGCCCCCGTAAGATCCGCCGCGTGGGCCATTACCGTAGCCTGAATAACCGTCTTCACGTCCTGGCATTGTGATGTGAGATTTTCAAGATGAGTTGAAACCGGAAAAAAAAAAGAAAGATAGTGAGTGCAGACTGGATAAAATCTTGTGTCGCTGAAACGAGACATCTCCATTCAAACGACAGGTTGCTTAAATCGAGGCGTGTGGTTCAGGATTTGGCATGCGGAACACATCCTGAACCGTGAGCACGTGTTTCTTAACTTATCAGA
This sequence comes from Chytriomyces sp. MP71, assembly GCA_025201725.1. Classification (NCBI taxonomy): domain Eukaryota; kingdom Fungi; phylum Chytridiomycota; class Chytridiomycetes; order Chytridiales; family Chytriomycetaceae; genus Chytriomyces; species Chytriomyces sp. MP71. The sequence continues at coordinate 9,727 of MU615262.1, forward strand.
GTGTCGGCAAAGCTTTCGTGCAGATCGCAGTTTCCGTCAAGCCATTGATGCTGTAACGCGATTCCTCCAAGTGTTTCCTCTTATTTCCCAAGGAGGATTGTCTTGCCAGAGTTCGAATTCCAGACGACACTGGTCTTCAGATTCCATTGGATTTGCAATTCGCAATCGTTGATTGACGCCGGTCCAGAAGCGATGCATTTATGTTCTTCCATAAGATTTTGCTTTTATTGTTAAGACGTGCATAAGTGAAGCGTCTTGGAGTTATGGTGGACTTGGTTGGATCTGATTCTCGTGCTTAAAGCAACTGGGGATGGCTTCTCTGAATTTCATAACGTTTCATCGTCGACATTTTTGCGCGCGAAAGCCCAATGAAGCGAACGTCCTGTCAGAGTTCGCTGGCAACCCCCAGATGGCCGGAGTCGAGGTGTCCCTTGTACTCTCCATCACACATTCAAAAGTGCTGGTTCCTTCTCCGTGACGACATCCTTTCTGTAGCCCCTGAGCAGAATCAAGTTATCGTTTTATCGTATGCAAGGGGACTCCAAAAGGCCGTGAAAAAGCTGTTTTAGCAGCTCATAACCTTCATGCATTCCAACTTGATTTTACATCTGCATTCCACGATTATGGTTGATAATAAAATATATTTGAGGTGAGCAAACAATATGGCGGTCTGAACGCGTTCACGGAGCCAAAAAAAAGCATCTTCCAACACCCCGCATCCTCGCAACGCACCACGCACCTGTACCGCACTCATAGATTATATCAATGGGCGACCGGTACTCCTTCTCGCTGACGACGTTTTCGCCGTCTGGTAAACTCGTCCAAATCGAGTATGCGCTCGCAGCCGTCAACAAGGGCGTAACCTCCGTGGGACTCAAAGGTGAATGAACACGTTAATAGACGAACGAAGAATGCTGACATGGAGCGGAAACAGGCACGAACGGAATCGTGATTGCGACTGAGCGCAAGAGCCACTCGCCGCTTCTGGATGACAACTCCATCGAGAAGGTGTCCATTATCTGCAGAAACATCGGGATGGTGTACTCTGGCATGGGCCCCGATGCCCGCATTCTGCTTGGTGAGTGTTCCATGGTTGCTTGTCTGGTAATCCTCAACCCTGCCTCGCTCACGACAGACAAGTCCAGAAAATCGGCGCAGGAATACAAGCGTGTCTATTTGGAGGAACCTTCCGTCATGATTATGGTCAAGGAGATTGCCTCCATCATGCAAGAATTCACGCAGTCTGGGTGTGTACACACTTCGCTGATCTCATGGAACGACTGTGTGTTTTAATACTGACCGTTCGATAGTGGGGTGCGTCCGTTTGGAGTCTCTCTCTTGATTGCCGGATTTGATGATAACGGTCCTTCGCTGTACCAAGTCGACCCCTCTGGTTCCTACTTTGCATGGAAGGCATCTGCCATTGGAAAGAACATGATTAATGCAAAAACTTTCTTGGAGAAGAGGTACACATTACCGGTTTCTCGTGGCGAAAGGGAGGCTCATCAGACGAGTGTTCAAATTCAGATACTCAGAATCCATGGAACTAGAAGATGCAGTTCACACTGCTATTCTGACTTTGAAGGAAGGCTATGAGGGAACTATGGTGGAGTCTGGAATTGAGATTGGAATCGCCTATCTCGAAAACACGACCACAAAGGAAGGCGACAAGATTCAGCAAGGGCGCTTCAAGAAGCTTTCGGAGCC
>MU615263.1:0-11342 GCA_025201725.1 Chytriomyces sp. MP71
TCTCATGTTTGATTTGAAAGGCAAACTAAACACTCAAAACTGAACACAGCTCAAGACCCTCTTTCTGCAGGTATATAAGAGCTGCGCCAAAATCCACTCCACCATAAGACAGATTCGCAACAAGATGAAACTCAACCTTAACTGGATTGGGTCTTGGAAAGGGTTTTCTTGCTTGTCAGAAAGCCAGGACAAGGATTTGAGGCTTTGGAATGGAATAAAGTTGTATTGGGTGTAGTGCAACAGTAATACCAGAATGAATACCACTACCTGCTCACCATTGGCCTTGTATCAATACACATGGTCTGTCTCAGGGTACATGAATATATCTATCACTGGGTTTGTATGCTGACAAAGTCTCATAATGTAGTCCTTCTTGAGTGTAGTACTCATTGTGATTACATGGCCATATGTAATATGAATGATGCTGAGTAGCTCCACTATATCAGCACCTGATGGAACAGTGGCATGATCTGTCCACTCAAACTCAGCAGTGAAGGTATGTACTGTCTGATCATAGCAATCCACTTGTCATAACTAACACCCTTGGTATTCAATGTGACTTTATATCCATTCAGCAACATGATTAGATGTGTGCCTGGAGTGTATGGCTCATCAATGTGTGAGCTCTATTCAGTAGAGTGCTTGTATGTCATGGATGGTGCGTAAACATGTGTCTCAGTAGTGATCTTGAAGCTCAGTTCATGTTGCCCTCTAATTCTACACCATATCTGTGTATTGTAACTACTATCACTGATAACATTTGGCATGAAGAACACTGTCTCAGTACTAGTTGTCATTGGGGCTGCTATATCATCATAGAGGTCAGCTGGCAATTGTGCACTAAGTGCTACCTTGCTCTCCAGTGACATAGTAACACATTGTGAAACAGCACATGCAGTTTGTACTGAATGGCAATCTTGTAGTGAATGTTAGGTATCAGTATCACTTGATCTATATCAACAGCTTCATATGACAACGCATTTAGAAGCCTACCTTGCTGACTACTGAAATATTCACTGTGATTCATGCCTTCACTACAATTGCATACTTGCCTCATCAGCACCTATACTTGTATCCACATATGTAGCAGTAATAGGCTTAGCACATAGATCACAAAATGCAGACTGACTGTGTTGCTCCGTGTTGCAGCTAGTAGGTAGTGTCACAATTAGTTGACATATATTGATATAGATATGCACACGCACAGCAAACAGTTGCCAAAACACATATCCAACAGCAGACTACTACTACACCCATTCACAACACTATGCATACATGTACTGAGCCAGGAACACCACTGTGAATCTTTGCTCTACACACCTAGATGTCACTTAGGCAGACAAGGCACATAGTTCATACTGTCAAGCAGGACCTCCAGCACAACATGCATATCATCACATCAGTCTGCAACATCATCTTTGCTGCCATTCCACATAGGAGTAGTCACATTGATGCAATAACAGCTTCATCCCACCTGTCCCGTCCACTCCCACCACCCCACTCTTATCTTATTTTCTCTGCCCACAAGCATGACTCAACTCCTGCTTGCAATCTTCATAGTTTTGATACTAATGATTGACAAATTCAGTGGCTCAGTGCTCATTAGCCTCAGCCATGTATGCACAGATGCTTAAATGCATTCCAATTTGTTTGTCCATATCCATACAGACTTTGAGAATAAGGCATTCAGAAAATTGCCACTAAGATACAGAGGGCCTTGGATGGAGAATCCAGAATGTTACAGAAACGTGCTATCACAATCCAAAGACGGAAGGCCCCTTTCACACTATGGAATGCACAAATGAAAGTTACTCTGATCTTTTTTCGCATTTTGTTCAGTAAATAGTGAAGTCCAATCCATCAACAACCCCTGTTCAGCAAATGTCTTGCTCGCCCACGCATTCTCATCTTGGTGAGAAACAAAATACTGCCGAGTCAATCAATGACAATCACGCCCCCTTTCTCCCTCATATCAACCTCCCAAACCTCTTCCGTCGCCTTTGTCACCTCCACCTCCGAATCCGACTCAACCAGAATAACATCCCACCCTAACCATTCCTCCTCTCCATCTGATTCAACCCAAACCTCCTGGGAAGTTTCCATTCCAGCCCGAGCAACCTGCTTCCGCAAGCCCAAAATCCGATCACACGCATCCATCGTCCGCTGAATTCGCATCTGCATCTCCTCCACTCTTTCCCGCTCTAATGCACGAGCACGACTTCGTGCAATGGCTGCATCCAACGCGGGCGTTGCGCTTTCCCCCGCCGCCTCCGGCACCGCTACGCGTTTGATAGTGGGTCCAACCACATGCTCCTCCACGTCTCTGTCGAGGACAATCGCGTCGTCCGCCTGAGTAAACACCGCTGCGGGTCCGCGTGCAGGACCCAATGTGGGGCTTGAGAAATGCCGGTTTTGATTGTCATCTTCTCTATAGCGTTTGACACCAGGCTGGTTCGAGATGGCTTCGTTCGGGTACTCGCGCGCGGGTGAAGTGTGGAATTCAAGTGTGCTTGAAATGAGCCCGGATTTGCGCATGGAGGCTTGTAAGAAGCGTTTGCTGACGTCGCTGACGCTGTGTTTTTGAGACCTTACTTGATAGGAGGTGGAAAGAGATTTGAATGGATGGGGGGATGAGGAGGAGCTGGCATCATGCAGAATAAGTGCCGTCGGGGACGTGTGGTTGCCGGACTGTGATTTCTCAAATACGTTGGAAGTAATAAATTGTTCAAGGAGGACCTTTGTATGCAGATATGCAGGTTCGTTGGGGATAATATTGAGTAACTGATTGGTGGACTTGCTTGCTGGCATCACAGGCGACACAAAAGGCGGCGGTGGTATCGCCTTCTCAACAACCAGAACTTTCTCAGAAACGTTGATATGCTTTCCTTTTCCAACTGAATTTTTGCAGTAGCGGGATGGCGAGACTGGAGTGTGTGTGGCAACGAGCACAAGCGGTTGGGAATCAATGTCTCTGCGAACAGGACTTCGGCCACGGCCAAAACTTGCAGGGATGGGTATATTGGTAGCCCGGCCATTTTCCAGCACACCCGTAGCTTCGAGAATTTCACGAGTGCGATACAGGAATGTGTGTACAATCTCTGGCTGGGCCGAGATTGGCTCACAGAGAATCGTTTCTCCCTGATAATCATGCGTGTCTCCGAGTCTAGTTTTTGGCAATGGTAAGTCGCGTGATTGCCAGGTTGTAGCTCTCACTTAGTGGCATGAGGAACGAGGGCCGCCTTCTTGCTCTTCTCGCTCTGTGTGCGGGCGAGTGTGAATAACCGCAGAGGTACTCTATAGAGTAAACGCGGTGATAGTGTGTGGCAACGTACCACGATGGGGTTGAGGGTGTTGAGGGGGGCGTTGTGCCAGTGACTGTGACTGTGACTGCCGCTGAGCGAGGAGTGCACGCGCACGACGCTCATTGTCACTGAGACGGAGCCCAGCATCGTCTCCGCCGCCGCGTCGCGCTCCGAGACGGCCTCGACGACCTGCGCTTGCGCGAAGACGAAGGGCCGCTGCACCACGTCCGCGGCCGCGTGAGTGCGAGGACCCGACGTGCGCTCCGCGGCGACCCGCGCGTAGCCCTCCTTCGTTGCGCCGGTGCTCGCAACGAGCCGCGCAAAGGCGATGCGTCCGTCGATCGCCACCCGCGCAAGCAGCCGCACGCTTCCCGCCGCGACGCTGTGTCGCCGCGCGCGGTCCGTCGCAGCCCCCGTCACCAGGAAACACACCTTGTACCGCGCCCCGTCTACGCACTCCACGAAGCTGGACTGTTCCGTCCGTCCTGTCGGTCCCACGACAGCGTGCTCGGGCGCAAACCCAGGCCGATCCCCGCACACCTCTATCCGCAAACTCACGCGTGCATCCCGAAACATCGGGTGCGTGTTGCGAGGGAAGGACAGGACCACCATCCCACGGCAAGTTGTGGTTGGACTGAAAACCAGTGAACAGACGTCTGTCTTCCCACTACCTTGTAGCTGGCACACCAGTGACAACGGAGTAAGGTGATATAGTGCCTTTCTCACTTTTATGTCACCCCTAAGTGGAACAACAATTTTAATTTTTGCTACCCAGTGTTTTCTTCAGAATGAGTGAACATCTTTTGAACTTCCTTCAAACTAACCCTGATGGTCACCTTTGGTCTACTGCTCGCGCTGCCAGTCTTGGTGCTGTCTCAGCAGCTCAATCTGACATACACAGGAAAGCAGTATTACAGCCAGCCCGGATGCACTGGCACGGTGACCACAGTCATTTGGAGCGAGACCCCCGGCGGCTGCAGTAAGGACTCCAGCTGCGCTACCAACGGATACACAGTTACCTGTGTCACGGACACGCTCAACACCCTCATCAACTACGCCACGCACATGATGGGCTCCGATGGCGAGATTGCACAGATCAAGTTTTGGAACGACGGAACTTCCAAGTGCGCTCACTTTGACTCGTCAAAAATGTACCATCATAAGGTGGGGGCTTGCGTGGCGGCCCGTGACGAAGACCCATCCAAGGACGGCTCGCTTAGGTAAGGGATCGATGATTAAGCAGACGTTGCGCCACACTCTTTTCCCGGCATTTCGACTTATCACATCGAAACACTTCGCCGAACATACCAGCTTTCGAATCCAGCATGCGTCTGACGCATTGACAATGACGAACGACCGCTTTTCAGACTCGGAATGCATGTCCCCGCTCTTCCAGGACAAAATTACCTACGACTTGACCCAGCGAGACTGCACGGAGGCCATCTGGGGCCAATTTGATTCAGTTGACATTTTCCCTGTCCCGACCGAAGGCGCTCTTGCTTCCGCGGTCGCGAGAAAGCTGCTGCCGTCCTCAGCTGCTTCCGCCTCCAACTACACCTCTAGCCAACCATCCTCAACTAACTCAACACCCATAATTGTTGGAGTCGTCGTGGGGCTCATTGCAATCGTCGCAGCCATTGCACTTGGAATTTACCTCCACCGACGCAACCAGGCTCATTCTGCATCCAAGCAAGCCCCAGCCGCTTACGCTCCCGTCGTTCCTTCCCCTAACGCAGCTGCCCCATCTCCGCCTCCTTCCACCTTCCTGCCCTCCGAAGCCACACCAGTCTTTATCCAAATGCCCCCGCAAGAACTTGCCCGTCCAGCTGCCTATCAAGCGGCGCCCCTGCCCGAGAAGGCCCCTGCGGCGCTATTCTACGCACAGATGAACGCGCCGGATCCTTCCATTGCCTCGTCCTCCTCCAGCACGGCTTCCCTTTTTGACGCGCTCCAGCCCCCGCCTGCAGGTGCCGCCGCTCCACCGAGGCGTGAGGCGGAGCCACTGCCTGTCAAGAACATGGCCGTCTACCTCGCGGAAAACACGACCTCCGAAGATGCAGCGGCGAAGCCGGCGAGCGGGGTCCAGGTGCGGGAGGAGAAGAAGGAGAAGCAGGCCCTGTTCAATGGCCTGGAGTTGCCTATGACGCCGAGCGATTGGACCGTGGAACAGGTGAAAGAATGGATGACGAGCATGACGGATGAGGAAGTAGCAGGCAAAGTGGTTGGTGAGTTGGTTTGTTGATCCTGTGTGCGCGAATCCACGGCGTAAAAAAATAACGCGATTTGGATGCACAGAAAACGACATCAACGGAGATACTTTGTTTCATCTTTCATCCGAGGATTTGGAGTCGATGGGTATTAAGGTGATTGGACAACGCGTCCGGCTCCTTAAAGCAATCAAGGAACTAAAAGCGGTAGAGGAAGTCACGTCCGCTTCGGCAACAGTTTACACTGAAGACTTGCCACCATCTTACAACTTCATGAGTGCGTGAGATTCGTCGAGACAGTGTCCATTCCAAGCCTGGGCCATCTTTTGATTAAGAACTTTTTACTCTTCTTTTTTAACGAATATCTAGTCTGTGATAATAACCAGCAAAGTTATTCTAGCAAATTATACATATGCAGTTTACTCCACCCCCACCTCAGGGGCACGATTGTGCTCTCGCCAAGAATGCTGATCAAGCGCCAACATACTGACGAACTGTTCAAATACGATGAGAAAAATAGCGCAAGCACGAAATAGAGAGAGAGTCTCACTAGACGGCGGCAAAATTTGCATGGCACTGTTGGCATACGTGCGCGTTGAATCGCCGCTTTTGCAGCGGAGTCCAAATGGCATTCCTGGTGAAGCGTCAAATTACACTTCTGCACTGTCGCATACGTGCATCCCGGATGATCACACACATATGGTTTTTCCCCAGTGTGCCTGAGATAATTCGACACGTTACCACGCAAAAGTCCCATAAACAAAAAACAACGAAGCAAAACACTCACGATCTCAAGTGCACCTTTAACCGGTTATTGGTCGTGTAGGACTTGTCGCATCCCTCCAGCGAGCAAAAGAAGCGCTTCTCCCCCGTGTGACGCACGCTGTGCGCCTTGAGCGCCGCGGGGCTCTTGAAATACTTCAAGCACCCAGTGTGAATGCATTTGTATTTGAATTCTTCCTGCCTTTTCACGTCTTTGATGGGGCCAGCGTCCTGTGAAGGCTGTGAAGTGGGTTGCTGGTTTGCGGGGAGTTGCGCGGACGGAGTGATGGGTGTTTCGGGTTCCTCGTGCGTGGGGTGCATGGGGTTGATGGATTCCGGTGGCATGTTGTACACTGCGGGCGCATGATGGAGGGCGTGAGAGAAAGCAGGCGAGACAAGGTCGCGCTCCACGTTGAACGCGCCTTCCGGCGGCGGGTGTTGATACTGGCCGGGTCCAGGATCAAGTACATGTGGAGGGCCAGGCATGTATTGCCACTCACAGGGATGCAGCCGGTAGGAATACGGGTGGTGAAAATTTTGCTGCGTTGCAAATTGGGCTTGTGACGGATGACTCAGTGGAAGAGTATGCAAGTATCCACCTGGGGGTGGCCCTCTTGTCGGTGGAGGATACGGGCTGAAGTGTGGCGGGGGGACAGGTGAGGGGCCGTAAGGAGCGTAAAACTGCGGGCCTGAATTGATTGCGTAATGGTGTTGCGGGCCCTGTTGTTGGGCATACTGCGAATACGGGTGGGGCAAGTGTTGCGAATTGCGGGGATCGTACAGTGGTGGTGGGTGTTGGACGAGATGGGATTGGCGGGTGTCGACCGCATTCGGTGCAATCCCGTGTGCAGGCACTCCAATCGGGCCCTCCAGACCCTCCTCGTCGCGGGCATGCGGCTGGAGTTGCCCCCATTGTGGATGGTCTGGATCTGAGGCTGTGAGCATTGGCGCAGACCGTGGCTGGCGAGAAATGCTGTCCGACCTCACGTCGCCAGTTCGAAAAGTTGGTTTGAACACGAGAAAGCGCAAAACAGCCACCGGAAGTTGCGAAAAAATGAGATGCGTACCAATCAAAAGCTAAATCTTCACGATTCTGTCAGGGCTAAACGGATCACATTTCCAAGAAAGGTTAGTCTCTTGATTTCACTACTTCTCATTTACGTGCAAGCTTAACGTGATGCCTGGTCGCGGCGTGTTTTGCAGCGAAGGCTCGGGGCAGGTTTCGCGCTTCCGAGTGGTCGCAAGTTTCAATGCTGTTGGGATCACAGTGCTGGCAACTGCAACCGCTCCTAAAAGCGGATCGCTTCAGAGACAAACTCAGAGGAAAATACGTGGACGTTCTCAGGTTCTGGCCGTGTGGCATTCTTCATATCTTCGCAAAAGCAAGCCAATCCGCTGGACGGTCCATTCATTGTCCTCTCCACAGGAAGCACCTGATATACTATACTTGCGACGGTATGCCCCAATCGCCCACGAGGACACATGTTTATCCAGTCAGTCCCATGGCAATCATGTGCATTATGAAATTTAATTTTCGCCGAAAATCAGGAAAGGATTATACACTTTAGGGCGTTGAGTGCTCTTAATATTTAAGGGGATCACTTGGCCATTCACGAATATTCGCAAATTTATTTGGCATCCAAATGCCAGTGTGATTCATGGAAGCCACAATCTGTTTCTTCTTCAACAGTTTCGCGCTTGCTTCTGAACGCACAGTATGTCACAGCAAGGGGTCACCATTACTGCTGTGCTCGTGCACAACCGAAAACTCGCATTCGACAAACACAATCTTTGTTGTTTCCGCTGAGACTGTTTTTGATCTGGTGTCAACTACGATCCAATTTTACTAGGTTTTCCTTCGGGCATTGTTTATGAACCGCAGGATATCCACTTCCTCACCAAATCCATCAATATACACGTCGTTGGGCACTTTAATCAGGTACGACGCTCGCGCTCTATCCTTAGGGTCCACGTCGGAAGTCTCGATCGCCTCCTTCCTGTCCAGATGAAGTTGTTGGAATCTCGCACCCAGCGTTCCCAAGCCATGAATTGTCGCCTCACGAATAAACCCAAACCCGCATCCTGATGGCAAGCACGTCGAATCCCAATTGTTCCACAGAGCAGCCTGGACAGAGAGGGTAGGTCCTTGCAGGTTGCGGCCCAGCATTTGGCTCGAAAGGTGCACAAGGAAGGATGGATTGTTGAGATCCACGAGTCTGACGGGGCGCGAAGTACTTTTGACAGCCGCGATTCCGCTAAGATGTAATATTGACAATTGTAGCATTCGTGGCATTTCCCCATATTGTAGAGGACTTTGCCGCAGGGCACCGGGAGTGTGGTGGAGCAGTGGTTCTGCTTGGACCAGTTCTCCAATGCGTACGTGGTCCGAACGCGGCCCCAAACTCTATGGCCAAGGCGTGTCACGCGGCGATCTCCTTTGATGTCGGCGATGGGCGACCACACACGAACGCACCTCCTTCTCCTGAGGTGCAGTGGTCAGCCCCGCCAACAGCGCTCAGAGAGTCAGCGCCAGAAAGCTCAATGAATGACTGGCTTTATCGAAGCAGCGGTCCATTCGTGAGAATGGAATGTCCTTTCACTATTTTTGCTTAACAGCGACAAGATCGCACATAAAGCGATTTTAAACCATTGTTGACGTTACGTCAGAGTTGCTTGCGTTGCTTGCGAATAAAGGATGGACTGGCCACAGAACAACGGAACAACCACAAGGCTTTTGAAATTTGTTTTTCAGGCCGAAACTAGTCCTCACATCGACGTGCATTGGCAGAACGAGGCAAATCATGGCGGCAGACATGGTCCTGAGACTCAGTCATCGCGGTCTCTTCCGTCATTCTTCCTCAATCGACAATGCTCACAACACGCGACTCCAGGGACCGCATCCACCATCGCAAACACCTCGTCCACTCCCGATCCCGTTCCCGTTTGATTCTCATTGACAGCGCTTTTGCGCGGCGTTAAAGCAATCTTGGCGCACACAAGCAGCGCTCCCAAAAGACATTCAAGCACAATCGGACCCGCACTGGCCCACGCCCGCACGAAACACAGATAGATGGCTGTCAAGATTAAGCCAGAGGTATACATGACGGCCCACGTTAAGCTGATGTCATCGGCAGACTTTGCACAATCATGATTACTAATCGTCACAGGAAGGTATACAGCGCCTTACTCGAGTCTTGTACATTTGATAGAGCTGCGGTAGGGTGCAGATCGCAAGGATTGCGCCGCCGAGTGCGCCGACGACGTTGACAACGGGGCTGGGGTTGGTGTCCGACATTCTGCTGACAAATGCAGATAGAATAAAAAGAACAGAGGGGAAATCAAATTTTTCTCGATTTATTTTGTGAATTAGAAGAAATTCCCCACTTCACGCAACCCAGTTCTCATCCCCTGGCCAAGACCTTTTACCGTGTCTTTGGCTTGGGCTTGGGCTTCACGTCTTCGTCCTTGACAGCATACAAAAAGATTTGGTTCGGCGAACCTTGCTTGTAATTCTCGTGCCCTTTGCCCCAATCATAACTGGAGGCATAGGCAAAAATTGTTCCGTTGCGGTTAAAGGCAGTCGCGCTGATGGTGTTGCCGACTGAGGGAAATAGTTTGAGGCGTTGCTTGCTGTCTTTGTCCCAGAAACTGTAAGTTCCGTCGCCACCCTGAAGGTGATTCAAGGACCGTAAGGGCTCATAGAACGCAATTGAAATATGAATACCGCAGTAGAGAAGGTTCCATAGGTGGGGTGGAACGAGATAGCGTTGACGGAATGGACGTTGTTTTTTTCTGCAATGAGGCTACTCAGACGTGTACAGCACAACAGAATCAAAACAAAAAACGAACCATCGCGGTGGCACTTGAAGGAAAAGTTGGAGCTGGAATCTTTATCCTCCACATATTGAATACCGACGCGTCCTTCAATGGAACCGATCGCGTATCCTGTTGCATTTGGGAAACAAGACACGACGCGCGTTTGAAACTTCAAGGGAGATTGAACAGTCTGCTTTTACGGTAAGCCAAAATGGGCGCTAGATGGTCGGACGAATCGTCGATCACCTTGAAAAGCTGAGACGGCGAGTTCAAATTGTAAATCATGATATTGCGTTCCGCGGTCGCAACCACCATCAGCGGGAATGCGATGTCGAGCGAATATACACGTTCGGGCATTTGCAGAGTAAAGGCTGGGTTCGGCGTGCGCAGGTCCCAGTACTATGGGAAAAGCACCGCGTCAGGTCGTGTCCTCTGCATGAATAGGTTGCATACCTTGAGGGTCTTGTCCCAGCTTCCAGTGACGACCATGGGCCCGGCGCCCGCAATCCCCTCTGCGAACCTCGCGCACGAAATGGGGGCATCATGTCCAGCGACCTGCGTTGTCTGCCCCGTCTGAATGTCCATCATCTTTCCCGCTTTATCTGCGCCGCCGGAGAAGAGCTTTGTCCCGTCCTTTTTATGTGGCATGTGAGCCTGGCGTTGCCGTCAATCCTTCCCATCGGACGCTCACCTTGCTCCACACGCAGCACAGAGCGGGTGCATCGTGGGTGATTGCGGCCTTGGGAACCGTGCTCCCATTGGCCTGAACCTCCCAAATGCGCGTCTGGGTTTACGGCAGAGCGGGTTTCAGTGATGGCATCAGGCCATTGAAACTGGCCAATCTCACCTGACAATCGAAAGAGGACGCGGCGAGAAGATCCGCGCCGCCGCTGAAGGAAAGATCGGAAATGCCGTCCGTGGGGCCAGGCGTGACCTGGGTGTAAAAGTGAGCACACGCAACTCTCCATCCGTTCTCCCGTCCCGACCCTGTTTAAGACATCCTCTAAAAAGCAGTCGCACAGCTCACCTCAAAGTCCTTGGGCGCAGCTGGGGCCAAGTTCAGCATTTCTCGCTTCGTTTGAAGAGGATGCTTGAGAGATGGTGGAGAACAACAACAAATAAATACAATTCAAAAAGCGAGAAATGGCGTTCACTTGCATCCGCTACATCCTACGCTCTGCAACATCTCCCAACTGTACCGGCTGCGCTCAGTTGGTCAGCAAGTACCTCATCATCTGAAAAGGTGCCTCAGATT
>MU615264.1:0-11296 GCA_025201725.1 Chytriomyces sp. MP71
GTCGACTGCGCAGCTCCGCTCTCGCCTCGTCCACGCGTTGCTTCAGCTGTGCAAAGCCTGCAACGAGCGCATCAAAGACGGAGGGAGACATGCGCAGCGGAGGCGGAAGCGACTGTTCCGACTTTGCGCGCTTCGCCTCGCGTGCGCTGTTTGCAGTCGCGAAGACGGCGTGCCTCTTCGACCGGACGGGAGCTGGGGCCGTGTCTGCGCGCGCAAAGGGTCTTGGATCGCGCAGCTCCTCGAGCCGCACCAGTCGGAGGTACTCGAGGCCAGAGGTGGGCACCTGGAGCTGGTGGTGCTGGTGCTGGTGCTGGTGCTGGTGCTGCTGCTGGTGCTGCTGCTGCTGCTCCCACACGTAGTCGTCCAGCGGCAGACACCTGCGCCGCAGCCCGCTCTCGTCCACGCTGTGGGTGAGCGGTCGGCAGCCATCTCCGCGCTTCGAATGCATCGGTCTCTGTTCTCGAAGGCGAAAATGACAGCCGACGCGGCCACCGACGCCAACGACGCCAACGACGCCAACGCGAGGCGAGGCGGAGACGGCGGAGGACCGCGGCAGAGAACGAGGCTTCTGCCAACGAAGCACAACGACGGTGCGGACCATTCATTGTTACTGCAACTTTATTCAAGTTATTGCAACTGATCACTGCAACTAATCATTGCAACTAATCATTGCAACTTCATTGCAACCAACCGCCACAGCCAAGATGCGCAAGGTGGCTGAACTCGCGTGGAAAGCGCGCAGCAGTCCGCTGAGCTCGATCGAGGACATGGAAGGCGTGGCCCCACCGCACAACCTCACTCCAAAGGAAAAGCTGGTCGCCGCAACGGAAGCCATTATCGCAGCGCAGCAGATGGCTGATGCGGTCATTGCGCACAATCACCCGTCAGGGCTGCCGGCCGCCCAGGCACTCACGAAGCTGACGGGACACGTTTTCGACCATGTGAACCACGTTCCACAAGTCTTTCACGCGCCCCTGATTGCGCTGGCAGGCCTACGCGACTCGATTGATATGCAACTTGAACCCATAAAGGCGTCGGTAGAAGGTCTGATTCACTGGGAGTCCATTGTCAACACTCTCTACATCACGCTGGGAGTCTTCTTTTCTTGGTTCATTGGGTACTGGAACCTGGGCATCGGCTGGGTCTTTGTCACCATGTTTTTCATCAACGCGGCATATCGACGCAATATGGAGCGCATCAAGGCCAAAATCGAGGTTGAATGCACGCGCGTTCAGGGTCTCAAAAAGGTGTGCTTATGCAGCTTGTTGAGTTGAAAAATTGAAATCGCCCTTTGATTTTTTGTTTAGCTCGAACACGATGTGGAGACTGTCGAATGGATGAATTTGTTCTTGGACCGCTTTTGGAGGCAGTTTGAACCTGGATTGTCTCTTTCCCTGAAATCTTCAATTGATTCCGCACTGAGCTCGTCCAAACCGGGGTTCTTAGATGATTTGGGATTGACTAAGTTCACACTTGGAACCACTGCACCTCGCATTGATCAAATACGCACCATCTTGCAAACTTCAGATGATACCATGATCATGGAGCTGGGCCTGTTGTTTGTGCCCATGGACGAGTTTAGTGTCAGTCAAAGGGAACGAGAGAAAGGCGACTTGCGACAGTCAAAAATTGAAGTTGTTGCCAAGATTGGGAAGGGGGCTATTGCCATTGGAATACCAGTTGTCGTGGAAGAGATTGAGTTTCGTGGCAATCTGCGTCTGGAACTGAAATTTGTGTCCAAATACCCTCATGTGTCCAAGATTGATTATGCCTTCACAGATGTGCCTGTGGTGGACTTTTCTCTGCGGCCACTCAAGTCACTGGACATTATGGACATGCCTGGATTGAAAGCAAGTTTGGATGCTGGCATCAAATATGGACTGTCTGGATTTGTGAGCCCTAACCGCAACTCAATTGATCTTGATGCCATCATGAATGGAACTGGTGCTGATGTACCTGTTGGTGTCTTGAAAGTCATAGTGCATGAGGCAAAGGGTCTTAAAAATGTGGAACTTGCAGGCATGTCTGATCCTTATGTGCTTCTCAAAATCAATAGTGTGCCAGTAGCTAGGACCAAAGCTATTGACAACAGGTTTGTAAATATATGTTGTTGTTCAAGGATGGACTGATTTGACACATCTTCAGTTTGAACCCCTATTGGGGTCAAACATTGTTTATTCCAATCATGTCCTCCATGATGATGCCTAGTGCTGATGCTGCAGAGACAGTGGACCTGTTGAGCATTGAATTGTTTGATGACAACACCAACAGTGCAGATACAAAGATGGGAGAAGCTTTGCCACTCAAGCTGTCACGTTGGGTAAAGCTGCTGGAGACACCAACTAATGCAGACCAAGTCACTGATACTATGAAACTGCCTCAATTGTCTGCAGGTCAAGATTTGAGCTCTGTTGAGCGTGAAACTTTGATTACAGAGTGGGGCACACCCTTTGATGAGTCTGGTGGTGATCTATGGCATGTTTTATCAAACAGTATTGCTTTGACATCTGGTGCAACATTGTCTCCAACTGCAAAGAAGCGGGGAGAAGTAAGACTTGAGATGGTTTATTTGCCTCTCCAATCAAAGTCAAGCTTGATTCCACCACCTCCACCTCCTGCTTCTTCAGTAAATCAAGTCAATTATTCTCCCTCTGGAGCAGATGCGAATGTACCCATATCCCTTCAAGAAGTGGAGAGCTTGCCTGGTGTTTTGACAGCAACTATCAATTCAGGAAAAGATTTACCAAATGAAAAACATCAGTCTTTGAAAGTGGAAGTGTCTGTTAATGGAGTAGAGTTTCCTCCAAATGGTCCAGATTACATTGTCGGCACCACACCTGTTGTAAAAAAATCAAAGAATCCTGTGTGGGACTATCCAGTTAGGTTCTATGTTATGGATCCACATCTTGCTGTATGTCACTTCATTGTTAAAGATGGTGGCAAGCCAGTGGCTGAGCTGACCCTGAAATTTTCTGAAATTTTGGACATAATGGTGCTGATAGTTTCACTTGTCTTCACTGGTGATCAACTGACTTGTTTATTTAGAAATCAAAAAATGCAGATGCAGACTGGTTCAAACTGGAAAACTGTCCAGGAAAGCTTCGCATCACTTTTCAGTGGACCCCTCTTGATCCTGCCTATTTGACATCTAAGTCAGATGCAGCTGTTAGGGAACCAGCAGGAATGCTCAAGCTGAAACTATTGAAAGCAAAAGGATTACTAAATGTTGAAATGAAGATGCTAGGACGAAAGTCTGACCCTTATATCAAAATCAATATTGGACACAGTGCAATTGGAGCCACTATTGTGAAAGAAAATACCTTAGATCCTGTTTGGAATGAAACATTCTATGGCATTGTTTATTCACATACTCAGAAGCTGTCTTTTGATGTGGCTGACTTCAACTTGCTTCAAAAAGACAAGCCAATGGGAAGAGCTGAAATAAGGTTTCAAGATATTATAGATTGCACTGTTGGAAATGAGCCTAATACACCTGAATTTGAGAAGTGGAAGAAGGATGGTATGAGAGTTGACAAAACTGGAGAACATTCTGCCTCTGTGTCAGTGTGCATGTTTTATTGTGACTTAACTTTCTGATGGAACATACAGCATATTACCTGTCTACATAGACAATGAATCCTCAGAGAAAAGCACCTTGGACAAGGGCTTGACCATGAAAAAGTCTGACACAAGTTTTTCAGAAACAAAGCCCCCTCTCAATACCCCGCAATCAGCCCTCCTTCAACGTGGTTTTATCTATTTTGAGCTGGAGTATTTCAATGTCAAAAGAGAGGCCTTGGTTGTTGCTCTTGCAGCTGATGAGACAAACTTCATTTCTCGTAAACAAGATGAGCTTGTCAAGGAGGTGCACCGCCTCAAAACTCTAGCTGAAGTCAAAGTACTCTCACCTGAAGTTGCTTCTGAAAGAATCAAGGCTGTAACAGAAAAAGGCTATGTTGGTGAAATGGATGCAGCAAAACTTGAGCTCTTGCAGCTTCCAAGACCTGAAGCCGTGGTTGCAAAATATGGTACAATTGCATTTCTGATTTCCCCTTCAAGCTAAAACACCCTTTGCAGATTCTGGCATACTTAGATTCCGGATTATTGCTGTTAAAAATCTACCAAGAACTATTCATGCATATGTAGACATTAAAATTGACGAAGAGTCTGTCTTCAACACACGTATCCAAAAAAATACAAAATCTCCTACATGGAATGCTACCTCTGATTTGTGTCTTCGAAGTTTTAAGTTTCAAAAATTGACTTTGATTCTGTTTGATGCTAAAGACTCAACCCAGAAAAGTCTAAAAAATGAGGATTCACCAATTGGGATGTGGTCTGGCTCGTGGATGGACCTTCTTGGCAAGAAAAAAATATGGATTCAGCTTCATGATATCTCAACGGCATCAGATTTCCCAGATGTTGAGTTAAATATATCTCTTGGATTTATGCCAATTGAACAAAGCTTATCAGATACCACTCAAAGTATGTATCCATTTTCATAATGTTGTTCTATTGAAACTGCTATGTTATAGATACTGGAGTTCTCTACATTGATATTCTCAATGCAGTTAACTTAGAAGCTGTTGACTTTGGTGGCGCAAGTGATCCATACTGCCTCATCTACTTGAATGATGACCCAATTCACAAAACCAAAGTTCAAAAGAAAAACTTGAATCCATTCTGGAATGAAAGTGTCAATTGTGCTGTACAGTCACGTCTGAAAAGCACACTACATATCATAGTCAAAGATTTTAACACAATAGGAAAGCATACCACTCTTGGTACAGTTGATCTTGACCTTGCAGAATTGAAGTCTGGACATCTGTTGAACTTGAGTCTACCTCTTGCTGGTGCTAGGAGTGGAAAGCTTAATTTGACATGCTTTTTTGATGCTAATGCCAAGTTTCTAAAGAAGAGTGAATCGCAAACTCTTGATGCAGCCTCTTTAAGACTTGAACATGCAGAAGATAATGCAGCTCTCAAATTGACAAAAGGGCTGGGGCAGGGCACAATTGAAGCATTCAAAGAGGTGGGAAAGGCTTTTATTCCACCCACAAAGCAAGCCCAAGACAAGTTTGTTTCTGCTACTCAAATGGCAAAGGAACGTGGAGCTGCAGAAAGTGCAATTTCACCTGACAATGACAGTGTCAAGCAAAATGAAGAAACCAGTGATTCAATGGAAAAACTGTCTGGTATGTGAAAAATGGTACAGTTATTGTGGATGATAAATTTTTGTTAGGATTTGTAACACTGACCATTGAGGAGGCAAAAGATTTAAAAGCAGTGGATGACAATGGATTTGCAGATCCATATGTGCAAGGTGAGATCACAAGAAAAGAATTTTATTAATTTTTGTCTGACTCTTAACCAGTCAACATGCTTCTTCATGGAAGTATGAAGACTCTACTAAAGACAAAAACTGTCAAGAAAACACTCAATCCTGTGTGGTCTGAGAGTATTCAGTTCAAAATACCACCATCTCATGTGACACTGGTTCTTAAAGACAAAAATTTGTTTGGATCAAGCAAACCATTAGGAGAAATTGAATTGAATTTATGTGAATTGTTTAACCATGCAATCAGCTTTGATCATTGGTTTGAAGTTGGATTGGGAGGAATGGGCAGTGTTCATGTCAAAGGTGAATTTTGTTCTGAACAGATCAAGGGCCATCACATGCCACGTTCAACTAGCAAAGCCTCCCTTACAAGTGAGCATTTGGAGCATGAGCCAAGATCTAGAGCAAGCTCTTCTCAAAGTGACAATCATAATAAGCTTGGGCATTTTTTCTCAAGAAAAAGGACATAAAACATTCTAGGAAGTTACCACCTCCCTCAGGTGTTTTTTGTTCAAATACTTGAGCTTCCTGCTGATAGGAGCTTATTTATTCACTTCAATCTTTTGAAAATTCTGTGTGGGAATGGCAATTATCAGTTGGATATAGGGAATAAATAAGAATTACTTGTAAATTAACGCTGCCTCTGTCCTGACAGAGACTCACACCAAAAGAAATCAAAGACCTAAATTTTTTATTCAATCAATCAATCCAGCATGTCAATCAAGTCTTGTTCATCAACTTCTTCAATATGTTTGTCATCTTGAGTCATTGGAGCAGACAAAGAAGAAGTTGAAAAGAACTACAAAATAGGCATAAGATACCTTTCACGCAATAACAGATTCTCACCTCTGCAGCATCAGCACGAGAATAATGGCTGGTTGGGACTTCATCCTTTGTTACCAAACCTGCTCCACCGGCAACTCCTGCTTTCTTCCATACATCCCAAAATGAATTGAGCACCCCTTCTTCCCCTTTGCACATTGATTTCAGCTCCATCATCAAGTCGTTGTAGGTGGTACAAGATTGATGAACAACAGATGCATCTCTAAAGGCAACAATACATGAAAGTGCTTTCCCATAGAATTGACTTCCAAATGACTCTTGCACAAATGAAAGTATACACTTTGCCATTTGGGACATTGTAACATTCACAATGGCACTCCCTCCATGAGCAAGGAGGGCTTTGAAGTCCCCAACAGGATCTGCAGTACCAACAGACTCAATCAAGGCTCCCGATAAAGCTTCAAAGTTTTGTTGTTGCTTATCTCCAATTTCCAATCTAACTGCTTCACCTGCCGCATCAATCAATCTGCGCTCCAGCTCCTTGGCTTTTTCGAGGCTTTTTTTGAATTTTTGCTTGTTGCTGACTTTGTCAATTTCAACTGAACATAAAGCTAGTTAGAGTAACATAAAACACATAAAACTTGAATTAACTCAACTTTTTGTGATTTCAAATGCTGCCTTCACATTCTCTAATGAAGACTTTGCCTTATCAACCATTTCTGGCAAAGGCAGGACACCTGCAACAAATCTTGGGTCCAATGGAGGCAATTCTGTAGATGCAGGGTTCATAGCTCTATAAGAGATGCATTGATAAAGTCTTTGATAGCCAGGATTGAAGATATCAACAGGCTTGTAGGCCTCTTTGAGCTGTCTTGAACAGACCAATAAAAAATCATAGAACGAAAGAACCAGATATGTTACTTACCCATCATCTTCAATAGCATTCATCAAATCCATCTCATCAATAAACTTATCTAGCTGTTTATCAGCTTCATTAGAGTCAATAAGGCGGTGATTGAGCTTTCTTCTTTTTGATTCTCCATTCCCTGCAAGACTTCCTTGTGAGAGTGTGTCTGATGCAAGGGAAGCAGATGAAGACTCCTGAAAGCTTGGAGTCTGAGTCATGCCAGGGTTGAAGAGCAAAGGGGCCAGAGTGGTGAATGAGTACTCGCGAACATCCTCCTTGAATGGAAGCTGAAGCGCAAACTGATTAACCATAAAGTACTAAGAACAAGCAGTTCCAAATACCTGCAGCCATGCACACCAGATCTTTTTGCCAATATGTGGAATTAAGACTCCGAGTTTAGGAGCTGCATTGTCAATGCGTACATAGCGAACAAGGGCAAAGACATCTTTTGATTGCATTGAAAGGGCAAGCACCTCAAAGAGTCTTTTGGAGTGCCCCAATGAGCCTGGATCAGGAATCATTTGAATGGGATCATTGATAAACAATTCACGTGACACCTGTAGTTTTTTTAGAAAATGATTGTAAAGCAAAAGAGGTACTATCACCTCAGATTTCTTAACAAACCCAATAATACTAAAACCTTTGCTTGACATTAATTTCATAGCATCGCGGTCTTCCTCTGAAAATGGAATCAGATCTTTGCCATATTTGTAAGCCCTTATCAAGTCGTCCTTGCTCAGCTCAATATCATCTGGGGATTCGCCATCCATGTCTGCCCTCTCATCAACAGGTATATCTTTTAACCTGTAGCTGCGCTCCATGACTACTTCACCCTTGAAAAGCTCATGGGCAGCATCTACAGCCTCGGCACCGACGCGAGACCACTTTTTCGCACTCGGCAACTTCGCTTCTTTGACTTTTGCATAAGCCCAAACAGATATGCTGATTGACGTGTCCGTTGATTCAAAAGGATCGCCCAATGTCAAAGTGTGGCGGATCAGTGTTGTGGGCTTCACGCTCTTTGCGCGTAGCTCGCCTAGAAGAGCCAAGGCCTCATCACCACTGAAGACACCACCGGATGTTGTCGCTGAGAAAGTTCGCATGAAACGCTCGTTTTTTGCACGCGTAGACTCATCCATTTCTGATGGGGGCTCGTCCTTGAAACCAAATCCACTAGCCAGCGTCCACACATGTTATTCGGCCTTACCGCAAAAACTGATTCGACTCACATCACATTGATTTTGACATCGTAGTCTTCCGCTTTGGCAACAATAGATCCGTCGTCATCCGGATTAATGGGAGAGGAGAAATCTGAGAGAACAAAGACTTGCTTCTCCCATTTCAAGTGCTTGCAGTGCGTTTGAAGCATATGGATGGCAACAACGATGCCGTCGAGAACTGCTTTGCGGAATCTGCTTCACATTGTTGTCTCCCATATGCGGCTATTGAATACGCACTGTCTCCCGCTCCAGTCTGGGATCCTTTCTCGCAACCGTCGGTGACAAACTTCAGTGTTTGAAGGGATGCCATCTCGATCCCCGATGCGACTTTGATGTGCATATACTGATTGTTCAGTTGCTTGTGAAGCGGATTGTCCGTGTCTGGGCAGCGGATCAGGATGCGTCGACACATATGCGCGACGCGCACGGGGAGGAAGCGTCACCGTCCGTTCCGACGAGCACGAGCGACACGACATCCGTCTTTCTGCCGCCAACGATCTGATTTCCAAGCCTACTTTTCAGGAACGCTGAGCAGACGCGAAGCGCATTGCACGGCACCTTGGTGTGGAGAATGCTCGCAATCGCGGCGCACGCCTTGTCCAGGTGCGACTGGCCGTCGCGGTCGCATGTGCGCCACATGTTGGCGCCAACATCCACAACGAGGACCGCGGCTTCTTTACTCGCCATTCGAGGTCAGTTCTGTGTTTTGTGAAGGAAAACCGTATCCAACGGCTGTGCATGGTATACAATCAAAATTTCATTCACTGAATTATTCATGAGATTACTCGGGGAAACATATAATATCCTTTTGTCCAACATAGAGGTACCGCCAACATCCAAGTGGCTATTGTCGAGGAAAATATTACGTGATGCTACGGTTGAAAAAAAGACAAGCGCGACTGACCACACTGCCTGCGCTTTTCAAGACTTCGACCCGCCTTCTCACGACGTTTACGGCCTCTCCTGTGCGATTCTGGAATTCCCACATTTCGCTCTCGCGAGCAACATTATGAAACGCGCGCGTGTCGGTGAAAAATAGTGTTTGGGACGGGACTGTGGCCCAAGTCGCCCCGAGTGCTGGTTTATGAGACTTCGCTGACATCAGACCTGTGCTTGTTGTCGAATGGCCAGTATCTTCTGGTCTGGATTGGACGGCATGGTTGATTGCCTGCAAAAGTTACGTAAGGAGCAGCAAAGTAGGAGAAAGCAGCCTACAATGATTGAAATTCCATAGCCGTTTGAGAGAACACGAAGAAAAAAAGCTGTCGTTTGAAGCAGAGTTTGGGCTAAAAGAAGAAAGGATGAGCACACGTGCAGAGAAATATAATGCAACTGACCAGCGGATCCAGCCCCAACGACCGACGCAAATAACGCACCAATTGCATCAATAACGATAATTCTCAAATGATTACATGAATCCATTTTGCTCTGAGTGCAGTGCACTGTCAGCAGGACTTCACTGTATTTCCAGTTTTGCACACCTTTTCAAACAAGACGTGCTGCAGCCCATTCAAGCTGTCCAGAAGTGAAAAAGGATCATAGCATTCTGAAACATGCAACCGTTCACTGATACTTTCGAAGCGCTAGGAAAATGTATGAGTCTATCCAGATTGGTTGTTATTCAGTAAACAAACCATGCCCTGCGCTCGAAACGCTTCGAACCTATCACTATTCAAATAAAGTTGCTCCAAGCGTGCCATGGAAAAGGAGCTAGACGCGTCTATGTACAGGGCCGTAGATCCAGGTGCAAGGCAAAGACTTGTAAGGATGCTGAACAACGCGAGCTGTTACGAAATCAGGCAGGGACTCAATGGCTGGCTTAATCAATGTCGCGAGAAAGGAACCTGGGTCTTTCCAGTCGACGACGGGCCAGCAAATTCAGTGATTTCGCGAGCACCGAATCCCTTCGATTCGAGAAGTTGGTCGATGCTTCACAATAGAATTCGCATTAAATTGTGCTTTTGTGCATGTGATGGACGTGGAATCGGGGACGAATACCCAGGGCATCCGCTGGAGAGTGAGGCCCGAGCCAGCCGCGTCTCCGACTGCAGAACTTCGATACCGTTCAACACAGAGACGCGAAGCCGCTCTCTTGCAGCTGTAATTTTGATTTGGCGCAGTTTCTGGTCGTGCGTCGCGTGAGCTCCTTCTGTGGCTGGTGCGGGCGAACCTCCATGTCCAGTCCCTGTTTCCGCTCCTGCGCTACAATAATGGACTCCGCTGTCACCATGAGATCGTGGTCTGTCATGCATGGGAATTAGCAACCGGGTGGGAGGTCGTTCCGAGTCACCTGTCTTCACAGAGCTCAACTCTTGCAGCATTTTCGAAGTTTCTTCCTTCTCCTATGTACTCTAAATAAATCAATAAAAAACCCCCTAACAATGGATCATCAGTTTGAATGGTTCTACTTCTCCAACTGACTCATAAAGTCATCCCTGTCTTGAAAAGTAGAATCCGAGCTTTTCGCGCTCAGACCACTCACAACCCTTTTACCATTCCTTTCCCCCCGCCCCGCAAACATCAAGTCATCAGCAGCATCCGTATGCGTATACAACCCCGCATCCGCACTCAACTTTCGCAACCTCCTCATCCCATCCTTCAGCTCTTCGCTCCGCTTCATCACGTTAGCAACTGGCATGTTGATGGGCGGGGAATCAGGGTAGTGATAAAAATGGTGATGGTGGTGAATCTCACGCACGCGTGGAGCTGTTCCAGCGCTCGTGCTGCCCAGCGACGAGCTGGGCCGTTGAGTCAGGGGGAAATCAAGACCACTGAAGAAAGGGCTATAGACCGCGCCACAGGGAGTCTCAGGAGTTAAATCCTCGTTCACACTGTGGCTTTTGCGGTTGCTACCTGGCGCACTGGCAATGGAACCACCAGCACTGCCTGGACGGTGAATCGGATTAAGCAGGGTATGCTGCTTTCGCATGGAGTGGATGATTAAAGAACTTTCGTCTGAATCAGAGAGTCTAAGACTGTTCGATCGCGGCGGCCGTTGAGGCGTAGAGAATTGATCATAGTGTGGAGTAGGACTGATACTGTCTCTTA
>MU615265.1:0-11255 GCA_025201725.1 Chytriomyces sp. MP71
CACGTCCGCGGTGGTGCGCGGGTCGCCCATGTTCAGTAAGACGAGGGCGGTGGGTGTCTTGGCCGCCGCGCTCAGTCCAAGCGCTGGATGCCCACAAGGCTGGGCCGCTCACTTCGTTGCAGCTGTGGCCATGGACTGGCACGAACCAGACGCACCGTGCTCGTCGCGCTGCCGCGGAGGAGCGACGTTTCGGCAATTTCGCGGAGCATCGTTTTTTCAAACAAGCTTCGTTCGCTCGCACTCGAAATCACCCCCTTTCATAACGCATCACTTATCGCAAGACTAGAACACCCTGCTGCTTTGGCCAGTAGCAGCTTAGTATCAATTCACACGATAAGACCTCGGGAATGGTGCGGTCAGGTCACCTTCGTGCCTTGATGCCTTTCAAACGAGGGCCATTCAATTGGAAACAAAACAATCTTTGTCAGCAACGCAATGTACCACCTCCTCGCCGTCGATCTTGACGGCACCCTCCTCAACAAAGCCCACGGAGTCGTCTCCCAGCGCACAGTCAAAGCCATCCACGCAGTCATCGCAACAGGCGCTCATGTTGCCATCTGCACAGGCCGTCCTCACCTCATGACAACCTCCATCGAAACCCAACTCGGTGTCTCCGTCCATTGCATCTGCTACAACGGCGCCGTCGTCCTCGCCCCAGCACCCGCCCTAACTTCACCTCACCAGCGCACTATCCTCTTCAAGCAGACCCTCACACGCAACCAGGTCACGCTCCTCAGCGCTGTCGCTGAGGACCTGGACCTGGTTGCCACGCACCACGCGCACGGTCACGCGGCGGTGCGTGTGCGGATGGAGGGAGAGGCGCAACGCGCACGATGGGAAGAGTTTAACAGAGTGCGCGGGTTGCCGTTAGAGATTGTGTCCGAGTTTGAGTGTGTGGAGTTGCCAGTCAAGATGCTGCTTCTGGCACACGATCCGCATGGGGCCGCAGACAGAATTCGTACTTCGGTGGAGGGTGTGACCGTCTATCCGGAAGACACATTTCTCGATTGCATTCCCAGCTCGGTAGACAAGTCGGTGGGTGTGCGGAAACTATGTGAGACATTGGGTATCTCAACAGAGCAGAGCGTATGTTTTGGAGACGGGGTCAACGATGTCGAATTCCTCAAGGCTGCCGGACTCGGGTTTGCCATGGCAAACGCGCTAGAGGAAGTGAAAGCAGTTGCCCATCGCGTGACACGGTTTGCCAACCATCATGACGGAGTCGCTGTAGAAATTGAGGAAATGCTGGAAATGGGACTCTTCGGACCTGCTCCAAGAACCTAATTTACGTTAATAATCATTTAATGGATTAGAGCTTTCACATTAAATAACATTGCTATGCGCTGCTTTGAAAAAAAAAAAATTGTTCCCAAAGACTATTATGGAGCGTGTTACACTTCTTTCTGGTGGAATGGATTCTGGGAACGCTATATACCTCCTGGGTCTTCACGAATAAATTCCGTGCTTGATTCCTTCCTAAATCTAATCGTTCTGTTGTTCCGCTCCTCAGCCTCCCACCACTGTCCCAGCTCCACAGGGCTTCCTCCCTGCACCCGAAGTGTCTCTCTCCCTTACTTTCCGGCCAAGGGAAATGGAATAAGTCAAAACAGCTCTATATGTTGCTGCCGACATCATTTAATTGAAGTAAACAGCAGCGCGATCCATGTTGGTAACTTCTGCCCTTATGTGGTCTTCTCAGGGTCGTACTCTGTTGACTGCTCTAATAAAGGACTTCAAACAAGGTTTTTCGTAGGAAGTGAAACGTGGAGGCGATATGTTTTGGTGGAAGGGAAGTAAGAGAATTGAACAAGCGAGAGGGTGAGCCCACCCACGAAGTGGGGGATGAACAGCGAAGGGGGTGTTATAAATGAGTACATCATGGCTGCATCTAATAAAACCAAGAAGGAAAGTACAATCGGTTCTTACACACGAAAAAAATGGCTGAATGACGAGTATGCCGGTCGCGTTGAAAGCTGCAAGCAACACGTGAATGCCAAGGTGGAGGGGTTTACAATCGCCATGGCTCGGATAATCTCGCCAAGAACGGAATTCTCTCCATCAAAGAGTCATCTAAGATGGCGCATGAACGTAGATACGAGCAAGCCAGATATCTGCCAGATCATTAGAGAATCAAAATGCTACCGATTCAAGGTCGATTTCAATGGAACCATTTTTTGGCATAGGGTGGATAAAAAAATACTGAAAAAAGGAGAATTCCGCTTGTGGTAACAGAGGTCCAGTCTCGTTTTTTTAAATTTAAATAACAGCGGACTCCAACAACTGGATACTCAATGGATCCGTGGATAGAGCACATTGAATACCGACAGGAATCACCAAGCACGGCTCGGTGTGCCCCCAGTCAATCCCAGTAATAACAGGTATGTCAACATCATACTTTGCCAGCGCTCTCTTTACAACGTCTGCCAACACCATGGTGTCCTGAAAGCCTGACTTGACCTGAAACCTCCCCAACACCAACCCAACCACATGTCCCCACACTCCCATCAGCCCCAAATGCGCAAGCTTGCTTTCCAAATCTGACGGACTCGAATCCTCCTCCTCCAGGAACAAGACGCGCCCACGCATGTCGGGCCAGAAGGGTGTGCCAGCCAGTTTCATGAGCGTGTCCAGGTTTGCAGGTACTGTCGGCCCCGTCGCCTTTCCGTGCAGGATCACAGCGGGACCTGGGTTCGCGCGCCACTTCATGACATCGTTTTCGAGGAAGAACGGGTTTTCGCTGAACTCCACCGCCACGGGGAAAGGCTCCGGCAACGCGTTCGTGGAGGCGAATAGGGTCGCCTCAAAGTTGAAAGTTGTATATTGGGGAACGTCTGGTTTCGCAAACGTGATGACGGCGGGACCGTTAAAGGTAACTAGGCCTGTCTTTGCATGAATGGCGAGCAAGGCGGATGTGGTATCTGAGTAGCCAATGAATACTTTGGGGTGCCTCTTGATGAGGTCGTAGTCCAGCAGATCCAAAATCTGTTGGTGTGGTTTGTGAGTCCTCCGGACGGTCCCGCCAGCCTGTCAAGCGCCAAACCTGGTGTCCGTGGAGCCCGCCCCAAAACGCCACGATTCCGTCGATTGACTCGTCGCCAAAGAAGCGCAGAAGCGAGTCCGCGCGCGTCTGCGCCGAGCCAGCGCTGAGCCCGTCGCCGGTGGAACGCAGGTTGGGCGCCTCGACGACCTCGAAGCCAAACAGCTGCGCGAGACGCTCGAAGCCGCGCAACGCGGTCGCCGACGGAAGCGCGGCGATGCCGTTCGAGAGACACACGACGCCGACTCGGGACCCGCGCGCGAGCGCCTTGGGCTTCGTCACCGCTGCCGCAGCTGGCCTCTCCCTGTCGGGCATCGTATTCTTTTGCGCTCTCATTTTGCAAGCAAGCAGCACGCGGCCCTCTGAATCGAGTCACGTCAACCCACCCACCCACTCGGCATTCTCATCGGGCGTCGCGCCTCGTCCTCGTCACCTTTCCACTGTTTTCAGCAATGCGCTCCTTGGCTGAAACGACAAGATCCCACATGTCGACATTGTCGACGGGGATGTTGTCTTCCGAAACAGCTGGGCCGCTTCCCGGATAATGCTTTTGAAGAATGTTCCATCCCTCCTGTGTGAGCGGTTGGCCACGTGAGTTTGACAGGAGCAGAAAACCCTTACCTCGGAAAAGATGCGGAAGTGCCATCCAGGGAACTGATTCGCGCGCACCCAAAGTCTCCCATCCGCATCCGTCTCCACGAGATCGCGGTTGTCGATAGGCCCTGGTTCGGGACCCCGAAAGTTGAGGAACTCGTGCCACGGGTTCAAGAAGTTGCGCGAGACAAAGAAGGACCGGCCGTGCTCCGTCATCTGAACTGACTTGCGTTCTTCATTTCGGCGGTCGTTGAGAGCCATGAACGCGCGCATCGTGTCGCCCGCAGCGGGGACCGCGGCGAGAGCGCCTTCGAGGAGGCATTCCTGCAACCGCTTGACAACATGTCTTTCGGCGACGGGCGCGTCGGGCGTACCCAGCCATTCCTCGCATTCGTAGCACCACACTTCAAAGCAGTTGAGGCGCACGCACAGCGCGTGATGATCGCCCTCCGCTTCATGATGCGACAGTCCATGACCGTTGAACGAGCGGCCACATCCCACGCGATAGCATCCCTTTGCCAGACACATCCATACATTTGCCTGTACGTGTTCAATGCGATCGGTTAGTTCGCATTCTTGAATGCGAGGGGTAGGAAGTCTCACCGATCCCTCAACTTCGCACCCAACTTCAGAGCACCTCACCGTCTCAAAGTTCTGCTCCAAGTACAGCTTCTCAATGGCCTCCTTCAAACCTGTCCTGGCGTCAGAGGTTGAATACCCCTTCGTCACAGTGACCAGCCGAGACAAATGGGGACACGCCTCGAGCAAACCATTGTCAAAGTATGCGTGTCTCCAGTCCCCGCCGTCCTCCAGGTACGCGATCCCTGTCTTTTCAAGCGTCATAGAAGCCCAGACAACCTGCGAGTTGCCGAGGACAGCGCGCAGGCGCCGGGAGACCCGCATGAGTGTCAGTGTATTCGCATGATGCAGGTGGCGCAGGGCGATGTGAGACACGAGTTCGGCTGGGAGCGTTGAGAGGGACACTGCCTCCGCAATCATATAAATTTTTCGTGGCCCTTTCCTTACTCCTGAATGTTTCCAACCTTGGAGACGAAGGACCGCAACGAGAGATGGCCGTTGAACCCGCGCGACAGTTGACCCAGGCTGGTTAGATCGCGCAAGTGCACCCATGGAAAAAGTTCCTGTAGGATCACCGACATCCTGTGCGCGTTCATACTGTCGAGTATTGTTGGGCAATCCACAAAGTTATCGTTGTAAAAAATGCAATAAAGTCAGAAGTCACTTTTTCCCCTTCTTCTTCCCAGCTGCGATGGTTGCATTCGCCAATTCCTCGGCTGCTCCTTCCAACGCCGCAAGTTCCGCTGCTCGTTGCATTTCCAAGGCTAACTTCCGGTTGCTGGCGTCCTCATACTCCTTCGCCACACGAGCACGGTAAATCTCACGCTGCAGGAAATCCTCTGCTTTCTCAGGCTCAATTTCCTGCCAAGCCTCTTCCAATTTTTCCGCAATGTACTGCTTCACTCGGAAGCGATACTCCTTGTCTGCAATCCGCGACTTAAGCACCTCCTCGTGAAATTTGGTGTGTCCTAGCATCCTCTCCTGCCGTCTTCGCGCTCGCTCTTCCATATCCGCTGCCGTCAACACACGCCCGCGAGGTTGATTGGGAGCCCATGGCCTGGATATTAAGCTAGTGCGTCTGGAATACACTTGAGCAGACGTGCGGTCTCCTTCTTCCTCCAATTCGCCGACCTCGGAGACTTCTGACTCCTTTTCACTGATGATAGACGCTCTGTGTACAGAATTGCGCAATTGCGCCGCGCCCGCATCAAACGAGGCACGATTCGAGTTGATGTCAGATAAGGAATATGTAGATGATCTGCGGCGGGTGAGGTTGACCATGTCCACAACTTTGGACTGTCCGCCTGGCAAAACAATGGCTGGCGTGCGTATTTCAAATAGGTCCCCAGGACTAGGCTTTTGGCGCACAAGCTTTTCGCCCATGTGAAAAAGAGTATTTCGGCGTGTGTAGGTAGATTTTCCTTTGAGGAATGACTGGAGCTCACTTAGTGTGGATGGGCACTCTCCCTCGTCATCCGTTGCCACATCTGGATTTTCGTCCTTGGCTTCCACGCTGAACTTCACTGCAGTTGGTTTACTGGGCAAAGCTGCCTGTTTTCCCTGCTCTGCCGGTGCGACCGGATCATCCGCTTCTGCAACGTTGTCAAGGGTGGACAAAGTTACTAGCTCTGCGATCGCTACGCTTGATGTTCGATGTGTATTTGCATTAGGACCCACAATAATAGATGATTGACGTTGCGCAATGCTTGAGCTCTTACGTCCAGAAGCTGGACGGGGTCGTGTACCAGTGCTCAATTTTAACTCTGAGCCCGCGGTTTGTGGTTTACTTAGATTTATGTTGGACCCTCCATCATTACTTGACTCTTCAAACGCACTAAGTCCCCTTGTCGATGGGCGGGATTCGTCGGAAGGGGTGCTGACCGCCCTGCTACCGTCATAGATAACTCTTTCCCCGTTCGATCCGAAAATCATTGGGACCTTATCGTAGCTATCTAGTCTGCGACCCCCCTGCGGAGTTTCTTTGAGAATCACCCAGGGCTTGTACACAACGTCGTCTCCTTTGGCCACCACTTGGACTTCCTTTGGTTTGCCTATTTGCACCACAGGAGCATCATCGTTCACTTTGGGTGTCAACATAAACGCGATGGGCTTAATGCTGCCCGCCTCAACCTGTTTTAAATAAGCTTCGCGTGCCTCACGGGCTCGAGCAGCTCGCCCCTGCTGGCTTGCTTCCCAGCTGTCCTTGATCATCTTATATCGATCTTCTTTTTCCGTGTCCTTGACCACAATCAAAGAGGCGGTATCTGTCGAGATGATACGAAGTTTCCATGCCAAGTCCACTGCAGATGAAGGCGCAACGGGATCTATCACGACAGTTCCAGGAGCAGGCGACGAAGCTCCGGCACTCTTCTTCTTGGATTTTGTTGTTGCTGAGGCGGGCGTGACAGATTTCGAGTTTGATCGGGTGCTAGCGCCTTTAGCATCTGCAGTGTTTGGAGCCGACAAACCAGTTGAGTTGGGCTTCATATTTTCTAGCTGATACACTGTCGCTTGCAGTACGTAGCGGTGCTTGGCTATCGGCGGCTTTTCCTGGGAATATTTCAGGAACAACAGTTGAGCAATAAACGCATCACGCAACGCACCACAGTACTCATAGCAGCTTCTTTGGCGAGGCGCTCTTTCTCTTCTTTTTCTTTATCTTTTTCCTTCTTTTCTCCCTTTGCCGCAGACACAGCCGCTGGCTGCATTGGCGCGGCATCTTCCGCCACTTGAAGCAAATTGACAGCATGAAGAGTGACAATTCCTTTTCCGAAACCGCTTGCAATTTCAACATCATTGTCAAATACTTGCATCTTGAGTTCTGCATTGGGAACGGAAAAAGTCAGCTGCAGGGAAGCGTAATTTTCTGGCGCATCTTTAACACGAAGTACGAATCTGGAACGATCCTGTTAGAGGACATATGTTAAACGCGAAAGCAAACCTAAAAAGAATGTTGTGTTTGTTTTGGACGTAAGTGTCTTCAAAATCTTGAACTATTGGTTTGACAGACAAGTCTGGGATAGGCTTGTCTGCGGGAAAAATTGGAGAGGGTTCAGAGACTAGGCGAAGCTTCCATTTCGCGCTGGGACGCGCGACTTGCGTTTTGCAATCTGCCAAGAGCGTGTAACCGTTCTATCAAGCTCTTTCAAGATACCAGTACCCGGAAGAATGAGAAAGCAAGCTATTCACCTTGTTTGGAAGGAATTTCCGCGATTTGAAGCAATAAAAGACGTGAGGAAGCTCCTTCCCGGTATCGTTATCAAACATTCGCAAGCATGCCGCATTCTGCAAACTTTCTGGTACAAACAACGAACCAGCGAGATACGTCGGCTCAGAAAATCGTAATTGGTTTCTGAAAGGAGAGGCACAGTCAGAGATTCTAATTAAACATACCCACACTCACTTGAAAAACGTGAACCACGAGCCGGCTTGTTGGGCTGGAAACGACTCATCAACATCGCGTACAGACAAATTTAGTCGTTCTGTGAGATATTTCGCCTCGTCTTCCATACAGTATTCATCACGCGACCAAAAGGAAATACTGTATGAATTTGCACAATCGACTGTAAACTTGTACGCAGTGATCCTGAGATTTGGAGTCACTTAATTCTTCATCTTCAAACTAGGATTCCCAGAGCTCACCCTGGAGGTAGTTTGACAAGGGACGCAAGCGTCGAGTTTGTTGCCAATCTCATCACAAACTTTCTATCCGCGTCTGGACGCTGGGGATCAAATTTCCAGTCGTACTTTTCAATCAGCACCGATGAAGCTTGATTCTGCCCACTTTGCTTTGAGCGACCGTACGTAGAAAGTGAAACGAGTAAATTGGCCTCTTTGGACACGTCTTGAAGGTCTGCGAAAATCAATTAGACTGAAACTTATAATGACTGCAGAATTTTACATATGACGGGAGGTATCCGCGTCAAATCAACTGGCTTAGCCGGATCTATTATGTTTTGAATACTGCGAAGCGATTTGAACGAAGCCGGATTATGATAGAGAATCAGGTATCTGATAACTGAATACATCAGAAGGTGTGAAAAAGCAGAAAGCGTGGCAGTGATCCAACCTATGCGATTTAATGAAATCCGAATAGGGGATCGTGAACTCGTTCCCCTCGTCCGGTTCATCATGCGCCTTTCCATGATTTGCTGCCTTTTTTCTGTTCCATGGTTCAGTGCCACCTTCGCAACAAATGAAGCTTACTTCAAAGCAAAATAGCTCTTCAAGACGATTTGGCGCTGAGTATTTGAGTTGACATCTTGGCTTTCTCTCGTTTCGCAAATGCGAAAAGGATATCCAATAGTTGCAATATCCAGCGTGTCCTGAAAGGAGATTAGAGGTCCCATATCAAGCACATTTCCTACTAACATCTCCCTCCCGATACGCCATTCCAATCAGGTACGTCTTCTCGTTCGAAACGCCAGGCGACAACACAGATATCATGGGCGAAGCCGCTGCCGTCAGACCACCCGCATTCTTTGGAGCAAGTGACGCCGCAGTCGCGGCCGCTGCCGGCGGAGCAGGCGCACCCCACACCGCGTTCTTGGGCATCAACCCCGCAAAACTTTGTACCCCTTTGAAATTGAGATCCGTCAACACGCTCCAGATACCATTCACGCGGGCTTCACGCTCGTCAATCCCGATCCGCTCCGGAATCCAACCACGCAAGGTGTGGAAGACATCAAAGTCTCCTTGTTCAAAGCCGGTACTACCCGATCGGCGTGGAAAGAAGGTGGCAGAATGCGGATTCGCGTGCCCTCCAAGTTGAGAATGAACATTTGTCCCGGTGGCTCCGATTGGACCGCCCGCGGCTACAGAGAGGGCAGATAGCTCGCGGTAGCTTGCTGCTGCCACTTTAAGCAATGCCTTGGAAACCAGAATAGGCCAGATTTCTTGAATGACGGGTGAACAGGGAATCAAGGGCCTATTCTGATCGTCCATAGGCACTCTATCGTCCACAATCACCTTTCGCCAGCATCCGAGCCAAAACACTTTGACAGCGTATCGCCCGCTCGGGTTATACATAGGCAATCCATCTTTTCCTTTCGGATAAATATTGTCCCAAGGTGTAAACTCTTTTTCATCGACAGCCATATTTTGACCACGAAAGAGCTTGGATTGGTCGTACATGAAATGAAATGTGGCAATAATTTGCCGCATCAAATCACTCGCGGTGATGAGGTGTCGGTTGTGTTGGAAGAACTTGCTCGTTTGGGACATAGTATCCTGCTCGGATGTTTGCAGCCCAGTAGCTATTGTGTTGAAATCTTCATCAAGAGCCATGGAGGACTGCATGACAGCAGGACTTGCTGCACCATCTATCCCAGAGACCAACGTATCTTGGGGAATCACTGGATTAGAATGCTCTGCAGCAGAGTGCTCCGAATCCATGATGGTGACGGCTGGGTCGGATCCTACGGAATCAGAGGACGGCTCGACTTCATCTATGCCAGCGGCAGAATACTTCCTTGTCGTACTTTGTTGCGCCGTTAAATTTGCACCTAATAAGCCAGTATTCGGATGAGTTGTTGCTGCAACACCGCCGTTTGTAGGTAATCCTACTGCCGCAAAAGCATCGTCAACCATGCCGGCACTCGCAACGCCAACTCCTGGGCTCGTGTCGCCGGCCAACTGCATCAAATCCAGATGACGCTTGTAGCTGTCTACAAATCCTCTCAAACTACGTGGCAGTAAAACAAAGTCGGGGTCTTCAAACGCGTGCTTTGTGCTCCATTTCTCTGCGTTGATCTAAGTGTTTCCTTTCCAATGAGCGTCGCCGAAATACAAAGTGACGTTCCAACCTCTGCATCATTCCATTCTGGAAATATGATTACGGGAGGAAGTTCCGCTTCTTCCTGCCCAAGTCCAGGAGTTACAGCCGATTGAATCAATCCGGCAGATGCCAGCGCGGTCTTTTTCAAGGCACCAGACTTGACAGCAGCACCTTTAGCTGTCTCTGAACCTTTCTTCATTCAATCTAGAAATCCCTGACGGACAGTGGAGAAAACTGGAAGTCACAAGAAGGTTTGTTTTGATTTCACTGGAAGTGACAATTTCATACTTGGGCTTTCTCTTGCTTTTTCAGTTTATATTTCCTGTCGCATGAGCACTAACTAATTGCAAGATTCTTGTCCCAATTCTTGCTTCCCAGGTTGATCGCTGATTGCGCTCAGCACTGGCTTTCAACAAACGAGGGTATCCGGTGTTATCGATCGGGCGCTCCATCTCTTCCACGGGAAGCACGCGCTCTGGTCATTCGGAGACTTTCGTTATCGGTGGTCGGTCATCACACGCCGCCTTGAGTAAAATTTTCGATCTTGACCGACAGCATGACGCCGATATCACGTCTCGTCTCCCACGCCCCCCATTTCACGAAGCGGGTCTCCTCTCAGGCCTTTAGCCTTCCCCGATATGCCTCTAGATCATCCTCCTCCGTTGCCGCAACCTCCGCGCCGAAGGGATCCCGCTTCAAATGGACAAGGAGGGTCTTGACAGGTATGTTTTCTCGTTATCCCGTCAAAAAAGCTGGTAACTCAAACTGCGTAAACCTGAAAGTTGGAGCGGTTGCGGGCATAGCTGTAGTCGCGTACACTGTGTACGAGCTCCGACACCCCCTACCTCAGTTCGAATGGGATCCGAGCAAGAAGACGGTGGCGGTGCTGGGTACGGGCTGGGGCGCCGTATCCTTTCTCAAGGATCTTGACACGGACAACTTCAACGTGGTTCTCGTCTCGCCGCGCGCATACTTCCTCTTCACGCCGCTACTGCCTTCGTGCACCGTCGGCACGATCGAGCTGCGGAGCATCATGCAGCCAATTCGCTTCCTCACGCGCTTCAAGAAGCGAGAGATCCTCTTTGTCGAGGGAAACTGTACAAGCGTCGATCCTGATGCCCAAACCATCACGGTCGAGGACAACAGCGAGGTGCGCGGAGAAGTTTCCACCCAGAAAATCAAATACGATTACCTCGTAATGGGAGTGGGTGCGGAGAACGCCACGTTCGGAATTCCGGGCGTGAAGGAGCATGGTATAATTCAGATTGG
>MU615266.1:0-11234 GCA_025201725.1 Chytriomyces sp. MP71
GATGCCAACGCGTCAGTGTGCACCGGTTACGAGGCGGGCCTCGGATTCGGCGTAATTGCCATCATTGCGGAAGTGTTTGCGACAGGTATGAAGTCTTGGGAGCTCATGTCCAACTGGGGTGCGATTCGGAAGGCGATGCATTGAACAGATTTTTGTTTCTTGTTCATTTCTTGTTTTACCGCATTCACTGTTTTGATAGAAATATAACCGTTGTGATTAAAAACCTTCGCTTCCTTCTCAGGGGAGTTCACTGATGGACGGGTCTTGTCAGATGGCCCATCTTCGAGATTTACGTTCCCTAAGAACTGCGCCTCATGGACGACGACACGCCCGATACCTCAGTACCAATTGATACAGAAATCAACGACAACGACATTGAAGCACACTTGGAAGCCTCAGCGCGTTCCGGCAACGCGAAGGACGACGGCGCGGAAGGAGCCGATACAATTGAAGATCTCTTGGAGGGAGAAACGCTCGACAGCGCCATTGAGAAAGCCAACGGGAAAGCCACTTCTGCAGAAGAAGATGACGGAAGACCTACGACAAACAAGGCGTTGGAGATTCTAGGCAGCATTATTCGCAACCACGACGCGTTCGATGTAGCAAAAGAGGAGGCGGAGATTCAGGAGCTGGTCAATGTTGCGATGGAGGATCCTCACCCTGCTGAGGACGGCGACGGTCCTCCAAAGGAAATGTCGGAAGAGGAGAGGATAATGTACCAGATCAAGGATACCATTCGCTTTCTGCAGGAGAACGTCAAACAGCCTGCACCAAATGAAGATTTGAGCTCTGTTGGTGTTGGAGACGCCAAGTTTGACGTCAAAATGAGAGTGGAGTACGAAAAGCTGTACAGAATCTTCATTGCCGCTCGCCGAAACAACCAAGGCCTCGTGAAGAAACTACGCGACTTGAAGAATGAAATCATTAGCAACGCTACTAAAGTTGAGGCTGCTATGAATATCTTCCAGCAGGATCGCATCTTGATTGCGTCTCTCAAAAAAGAGCTCAAAAAGGCCTGGTCCATAGTGGAGTTGAGCAAAGACCGCGAGTTGAAAGCGAAGGACACCGTTTTCAATCTGAAATTCGAAATTGAGAATCTCAAGCGGGAGTTCGCGACTGCCTCAGAAAACAGCGGATTCGCATACGCAGCACGCGGAGTTTCCGGTGGTATAAATATGGTGCAGCTGAATATGGAGCAACAAAAGAAAATTGAAGAATTGGAGCAGGTATACAGCTGCGTTCAGGTTTAAGATGGTCTCAAACTCCTTTTTCAGGAAAAAGTCGAGCTGAACAATAGATGGCAAACTTCCCTCTCCGACATTCGCGTACTGAATGAAGATATTCATGAGTTGACCGTGAAAATCGATGTTCTTAAGTCAGATAAAGCGGCCGCATTCAGAGAAATGGATATCGTGAATGGAATTCTTCAAACCAAAAAGTCCGACCAAGACCGTGAGAGTCGCATTCGCGACAAACTCGAGACTCAAATCAAGGAGCAAGCAGAAAATATCAAGGCGAAGGAAGCACTCGTGGCCGATAAGGTCAGCAAAATGAAAAGCACACAAGAAGTGGTTGCAAGGCTCGAAATGCAGGTCAGAGATGAGAAACTCAAATGCGAAAAAGAGGTCAATGAAAAGAATGCGGCCATATCGCGAATTTTGAGGCTACAGCAGGAAATGGATGAGCAGTTTGCAGCGTCTACTCAGGGAGCCCCGAAGGCTTCTTCTCAACCGCATCCGGAATCCTCCGAATTGGCTCGCTATCGTGAAGAAATTCGCACGCTCACAAGAGCTCGTGACGGTTACCAGAAACAAGTCAAGCAACTGGAAGAAGCTAAATTGGGAGTCGAAGTAGAAAGAGATACAATCAAGGGTACAAACTACTCATTGGTTCGAGAGACGGATTCAATGAAGAAACAAGTGGAAAGTTGCGCACACCAAATTGAAATGCTGACCAAGGAGCGGGACGCAGCGCAGAAAAACTTTGTGAAGGCAACTGGAGCTACCCAAAAACAACTGAATGCTGTCAAAATCTCAGATCAAGCTCAACGGACACTTGAGCATGAGATCATTGGGTTCAAAGAAGAGGCAGCTAAAATGAGAAAGGTTAGAATAATTCTGAACCAGGCGATGTGTGGTTGATTGTTGATTATTTTCGCAGCTCATCTACTCCCTCGAAAGAGACCGCGACCACCATATGACAGAGTACAACAAAGTGCAAGACGACCTAGGCATGAAAGACGAGCAACTGAAAATGAAAGAAATGCTTATTTTTGATGGACGCAAAAAGATTACAGAACTGGAACGCAAGCGCAAAGAACAACAACAGCTTTACGAAAGTGTCCGAACAGACAGAAACTTGTATTCGAAGAACCTCATTGAATGCGAGGATGAAATTACTGAGCTGAAGCGAAAGCTGAAGATTATGGGACATCAAATCGAGCAGCTGAAGGAAGAGATTGCAATGAAAGAGTCTGGTAATCAAAAATTGGGGTTTCTGCTGGTTTCTTATGCGAATGGCCTCTGTTAGATTTGGCGAAGGGTCACTTTGAAAACTCAAAACTTGAAAAGGACAAAGAGGTTCTCACAGGTCAAATTGTTAAGCTGCAAAGTCAGCTGGAAGAAGCACAGGTCGCTATCAAAAACCGGCTTGCAGAGGAAAACAAGCTTAGGCACGTTATTTCGGAAGGAGATACAGCACGGTCAAAACTTCGGAAGGAGTATGACTCTGTTGTCCAAGCCAGAGTAAGCAAGCAATATTCAACTATTTGACATGTTTTTTGAAATTTTTGGCAGGATGTAATGGGCAGTCAGCTTATTCGTCGCCAGGAAGAAATCACTCTACTCTACGAAAAGATCAAGATTCAGACCTCCACGCTCAATAAGGGTGAAATTCAGTACTACGAGAGAATTGAGGACATTCGCGTCCTGAAACTTGAAATCAAAAAGCTTAGGCGTGAGAGAGCAATATTGCAATCTGAGACTCAAAACGTGGAAGGATTAAGATCTGAGATCTTCAAATTGCATCGTGATATTTTAAAAGAACGGACGAGAGTTAAGGTTCTTGAAGGTAAGGAATGGCTTTGTTGCTTCGCGTGACTAATTTCACGACTACCAAACAACAGAGGAGCTCGAAAGCCCCATGAATATTCACAGATGGCGCAAACTATCAGGATCAGATCCGACCATGTTTGAGCTTATCAACAAGATGCAAGCCCTTCAAAGGCGATTGATCGTCAAGACAGAAGAGGTCGTTGAAAAAGAAACAATAATCAACCACAAAGACAAGTTGTATCTTGAAGTAAAAAATCTGCTGCAGAAGCAGCCAGGACCCGAGGTACTCGAGGAAGTACAGAAATTGAAGGCGAACGTCAAACTGAAAGTCCGCGAGTGCAAAGTAAAAGAATTCTGGATGTTTTTTTGAGTCTCAGAACTGATTTTCGTTTGCAGTCCCTTGCCTCCGAACTCAACATGTATCACTCTCAGGTGAACGAGTACAAGTACGAGATACAGCGGCAGAATCACGACTTCCAAGATCTGAAGAAGAAATACTACGAGTTGAAGAAAAGGGACCGAGAGATTCGTCTTGACCGTCTCCGAATGACACAACAAGAAGCTGGATACGGTCAAATGCTTGTCAGTGCAGCTGTTGCTGCTGCCCAAGTACCGAAGATGAACTTGGTCAAGGAAAACAATGGATATCACGTGTCCAAGGAGATTACACAGACAACTCTTCCGGCGCTAAAACCTCATTACCATGGCCCCAAATTCAGTGGAGGAGGATTCAATATGGGTCTGAACTTCAAGCCTGAAGGAACGAGGCACAACACAGCTGAGGATGCAAAGATGACAATGAGTGAAGCAGGTTTACTCTGACTTTTTTAATTTTTTGATAACGTTTTGAATTTGAGGAATGAATTGGTGGCTGGAGCGTGCAAAACGAGGAAAAGAACCGGACGATGACGTCGCACACCAGTCTTCCCACCTTGACGCACAACCAATCTGTGTTCCTCCAGACAGTCGTCGCCCAGGTACAAGCGATGCCTCAATGTGCTCAAGCATGCCTCAGCCAGGTAAGACACTACAGACAGCTGTCCAGTGACTGATCAGCGTCACCAGTTTGACAGCGAAATGGCGGATCCACTGCAACTCATGACCGCCCTTTGCGGGAATCAAGTCAAGTACGAAACAGACATTCCACTGTGTATCGGCCAGACTTGCACCACTTTGGCTGATCAAGCTGCTGCGACGGCTCTGCTCATCACGTCCAACGCATACGAAAGCAAGTGCGGAACTCTATCTCAGCTGTTCACTGCTGGTGAAAACGAACTCTTAGACTTTGCTCCCACGCAATCTTTGGTTCGCGCCACTGGAACCGCAAGGGCGATTGCTACAGGAACTGCCACCGGAACCGCACTTGCCACGGAGCCATTCCTCAGCATTGCCACTAGCACAGACAATGCATTCGATGGTATTGTTACCACTCAGGGCCTTTTTGGCCATCCTGGAGCTTCAGGAGCAGTTTCAACGGGTGTCCCAGTCTCTGCTTCTCGACTCACTGCTCTTCCGGCTGCCAGTGCGCTTGTTATTGCGCCCAGCATCGCTTTCACATTAGCACTCTTAACGTCTCTGTTGATTTAATTCATTTGGTTCCGTAACATTCAGTTTTATTTCGCATTTTATCGGCCGTAATAAGCTCCGCCCGGTTGTCCAGTAGGCCTGTAACCCATTGCTTGCTGCGGCATCATGCGTTGAGGAGGCCCTTGCTGCATAGACATGGGTTGCGGCGGCATCATACTGCCTGGCCTCATTGGCGGCGGTCCACCACCCCACCCAGCTTGCGGTGGAGGTTGACCATACATCATGCCTGGAGGTCTTGCAGGTGGCATTCCCATTCCGGGACCCATAGAATGAGCCATCACGGGCCTCTGCGGCATAGCCGACCCAGGATATTGTCCTGACATCGGCGCACCACCTGACCGCATGGGCGGCTGAGGCCGAGGCTGCGATCCGCTTCCTTGTGGGTATCCTGAAGAAGGGCCAGACCCACGCTTCTGTTGGTCCTGGCGCTGTCGCGCAGCCACCTGAGCCGCCTCCTTCATTCGAGTTGCTTCCTGCTTTTTGAATGCATCAAATAGATAGTCCAGACGCTTATGGACAGCGTTGCGAAACTTGAAACCTTCCGGAACAACTGTGACATATTCATTCCGAGGGCTCTTCCCAACATGCTGAAAGACGAGTATGAGACAGTGGGACTTGTTAGGAGCAGGAATAACCGCGTAAGATGACCGCTTTTTGGACTGCATTTCGCGTTCAACGAAGCGGACTAACGTTGGGTGCCGTTAGCATGCCAATTCATCGAATCCGTGTAACTTACGAGTTTCCTCAAGCCCTTCGTTACGGTACTTCACATGTTTCCTGGCTTCTGCAAAATGCTGCGCCATGGGCTCTACATACATGGCAATGATTTCTTCCAAATCATCGAACTTCTTGCCCTCAATTACGAGTGTTTTCCCCAAGGTCCACTCGTTTTCCTTTTTGGTTTCTAGGATATCAATGTGCTGAAACAAGCCTTCATCGACTTTCCAAGTGATGCAGATGTGGTCATTTCCCTTCGTTGAAGGTCGAATGATGAGACTTCCGTTACGAACTGATGGACCTGTCAATTCATTGATGGCTTCATCATATGTACAGTTCTTCCAGTATGGATGGTTCACAGTTCGCGTTCTCTTAGGTTTGGGTGCGACTTTGGGTTGAACTGGCCATATGTTGTCAGTAAAACTTGCCAAACGTCAATAATAATAATAATCATCCTCACTGGGCTTCCG
The DNA here is from genome assembly GCA_025201725.1 of Chytriomyces sp. MP71. Taxonomy (NCBI): domain Eukaryota; kingdom Fungi; phylum Chytridiomycota; class Chytridiomycetes; order Chytridiales; family Chytriomycetaceae; genus Chytriomyces; species Chytriomyces sp. MP71. The sequence continues at coordinate 5,828 of MU615266.1, forward strand.
GTCTTTGTCTTCCTCCTCTGCAATGAAATTGAAGTATTTATCCCGTGTCTTTGCGGCCAAATCTTTCAACCATTGCCCACTCGCCAAAATGTCCTCCCTGGCGTCCAACTCGCATTTGAATTGATTCAGCTCAACACGAATAACAACAGCTTGGAATGTATCATTCTCCTTCAGTCGAGCATCAACGCTAATGGGCATATGGCTCAATTGCAAGTTCGCGTCCAGGCCACTTGATGCCAATCGGCACTTGAAGAAGCGATCAAACTGCTTCACCACCTGACATGACACGGCCATACCAACAAGAGCGTCCTCCGTCTCACCCGTGAGCATTGTGAAGATTTCCGCCCATCCAGCATTGGAAAACGGCTGCCGTCGCTCCGCATATGGACGAATGATTTCGTCGCGAATGTCGTACAGGGCAATCTTTTTAAGCTCCTGGTTCGTGCGAAACAGCTCGTCCGCAAAGTCTTCCAGCAGCAAGGCATTGAGTCGTTCAGGGCGATCGTACATGAGCTCTGCAACATGTCCGGAGGGGTCTTCCGCGTAGTCGTCAATGTCCATCGCGCCAGCAGCCATTTTGCGTGCGATTTCGTAATCTTCGGGATGCACGCGTGTATTGTCGAGGACATCAAGAACAGATTCGTCGCGCTCAAAGTGTTTGCGATGAATACGAATGAACGAGGCAGCGTTGATGAAAATGACACGTGCGAAGATCTTTTTGAATACTAGGCCGTCTCGGCTTTCCAGTTTTCCTCCCTGTTGATTCACGTTTGAATGTTTGCATTAACCAAAGAATGAAAGACACTAACCGTCTTGTTGATTCTTTGCAAAACAAAGGCCGCCTTTCTCGGTCCCAAGCCACTCACAAACTGAAGAGTACCCGCGCGGTGAGGAAACGCGGCAGCATCATTAATATCGACACCACTGAGCACGCGGCAGGTTAAAAAGATTTTTGGAGGTAAACACTGTATCTACCTTAAACCGACCACATTTAAGAAGGCTCGCTCGAACGCTGCCTTGAGTTTCTCCTCTGGTAGGAGATTTTGCAACGGATGAACTCTAACAAGTTTGATCTCCTCCTCGGAGTTGCACAAGGTCGCAAATTCGAGTGTGGTATCCTGGACACGTCGCGCCAGCGATACACAGTATCTCGCTAGCGGTGGATACTCAGGAAACTCCTTCTGATACCGCTTCGAATTCATGCTCAAACGAGCCACATCATCCTCGATCATGATTACTTCCGGTTCAATGTGCCTCGAGCGGCGATAGCGCCGTCGACCACTACTATCCCGGGAAGCATCCGCGTCATTGATGCGACGAATGGCCTCCATGAGGTCCGGCAGGAGGCGGTTCTTGATACTCAAACTGAAGCCGCCAATTACTATCACCTCGATGGAAAACTCACGCAGTTTGCCCAAGATGGTGTCCTGGTCCTGCAACTTCGCTTCGCGCATGTGCATTCGTGAGAGCTTCGTAATATCGCATACGCGGCCCTGTTCGTCGAGGCAAATGGCGAACGTGGCCTGTTGTGGGTCTCCGTCACCCCAAGAGATGGCCATGACGCGAGCATGAGTTTGAGCCTTGAAGGCTTCCTCCTCTTCTTCGTCTTCAAAGTCGTCTGGGTTCGCTTTGCGCCTAAATGGTTGCATATCGATTTTCTATGAAACGATGCTTAAGTGTAGACGGTCGATCTTAGCAACAAGGGAAACGTACCGCCTCAAGTTTAGCTCGACACTCCTCCATCAAGACTTCCGTTGCCTTCGCAGCCATCATCTCCTTGAACCACTTGACCACCGCCGGAAACAAAATCTCCTTCATGGCTTTTTCGGCGCACCGCCTTCGTTCGTCGTTCCAGCGCTCCGCAAGCTCACTGGACATGTCGTTCGTAATATAACGAACCACATCCTCCATTAGCTTCGCTTCTTCTTCGACGTAGACTTTCACAGTGACGAGCCCTTCGCTCTCGGCTTTGTGAATCTGCAGGTATTGCGTGCGATCGACGCGCATGAAGCGGCTTGCAGGCTTATCTTTGATGTATTTGAAAGCCTTTGGGAAAGTGAAAACGTCGGTATGGAACGCGAGAGAGCAGAAATATATATTGCACTCACATAGTATGGATGCAACGGTGTGATTTCATGTTTGCCACGCTCAGTTGGCATCACAGTGACAACGGCATCGTCTTGGTATACTTTTCGCAAGAATCTGCGGAACATGGGATCTGCAGCGATTTGCTGTGCGAGCATGTTACGTGCAGCTGCAAATGGTTTTTAGATTCCGTTGAAACATAACTAATATGCTCACTTTCTATCACGCGTTGTTCAGTGTTGAAAGCGCCCTTCACAAACTTGCTCGCCAAATCCAAGGGGTCTTCTTGCACATCCTCAGGATTGTGCAAATCACGTACGAGAGCAATACTTTCACTGAACAGTCTCACGTTGACACCAAACAGCTGGGCAACACGTTGGTCAACCAGGGAGAGCAAATAGACGAGGTATCGCTCACCTTGACAAACTCATACAAGCCGAATTTTCTGGCATCCTCATACTCACTCCTCCTCACCGCTCGCTTCAGCTCTCTACGCTTTCCTTTGGCCTCCTCCACCTTGCGAATCTCCTCACTGCAATATAGCTGCAAATACGCGCTTACATCCGCAATATCCTCCACCGTCTTACCCGAGCGCAACATTTCATCCACATACCCCTCATCCTGCAACAATACCTCCTGCACCACGGCATTCCCCAATAACTCCGGACTCGTCCTCAGATCCGTAATCAAGCCACGCACCGCGCGTCGTTTCGCTTCGACCGCCTGAAAGGCCGCATCCAAGTCAAACACTCTCCACAGATCCGTACGTCCCAGCGCGCCACAGGCTCCGCCCGTCTCTCGATCCAGCAGCGCAAAGTGGTCCTTTCGATGCGCCGCGAGGTACGGCACCTCAAACTTCTGGTCCCCGTTGAGGAACTTGAGCGCCTTGGTGAGCGCGGCTTGGCGCGAGGTGCCCGTGGCGCGGTGTAAGGGGTGCTCGCGGTCGGGGAGGGATTGCAGGAGGGTGGTTTCGATGTGCGTGACTTCGCGGGCAAGGTCTTCTTCGGATTGGGGTAGGATTTCGGGGCGGAGCTGTGTGGAAGGGATATTAGGGCAGGCTGCGATGGAAGGAGATTGCTCACTTGAAGGCGCTCGGGCACGTCCTTGAGGCGGATTACTTCGTCCTCTTCGGTCAGCATTCGTTCCGCAATTTCGCTGGGCTCATAAATCTGAACCCAAGTTTATGAATAACCACGAGGTTTGACTTCAAGAAAAACTTACATCCGTCAGCTTTACGGGCTTTCTTTCCTCCTCATCATCATCGTCGTCCACTTCGACAGCATCTGGATCACGAGACTTTGACGACTGGAATGGCAAAAGGGTTGAGAATGCGATAAAAAAGCACCTCACGAAACCATCATACTCAACTGGATGGAGTGCGTAATTGTAATCCGATCCGTCACCGAATAATTCGTCGATTTCCTCCCAGACTTCAACCGAGATTCCAATCTCGCGTGCAGCCATCGTCATGTCCTCCTTTTGAAGCTTCCGTTCCTTCCGCTTCTGTTGAAGCCGTTTGCGACGATCCTCCTCCGTCTCGTCCTCTTGCACCTCGTCATCCATGTCATTGACCACAAAATCATCACTGTCTTCGTCACTCTCGTACTCCCTCGCACTCGGACGCGACTTCGGTTGTGCCGCGACTGCCTCTTGATCCTCGTTGAAGATATCGGCAAGCCCATCCGCGACGCCCCGCGCGCCAGTGTCTTCCTCCGCTCCGACACGCCTGAGCTTGCTGAGCTTCTTTTTGGTGGTGGTTGTGGCGCGTCCATAGTTTTCGTTGATGAGATCCATATCGTCCTCGTCGAGGTCTTCTTCCTCCTCGCGCTGCTTGCGCTTCTTTTCGCGCCTGTGCTGACGCGCACGCTCGCGCGCGTCGAGGTCCTCCTCGTTGTCCTCGCCGCCCTCTGAGACGTCGTCGTCGTCGACAATGAACCTGGACATGTTGGGTTCAGCACGGGGAAGGGTTGCATCGGGAGAGGGACGGGTTCACTTTTGGTCTGCTTCGGTCATTTCGTCGTCCGAGTCTTCGACGGAGGAGTCGTCGCTGTCGACGGCACCGCGCTTCGTTGCGGTCTTTGCGGCGCGGTTGCCTTCTTCGTTGCCTTCTTCGTTGCCTTCGTCGCCAGACTCGTCGTCCGAATCGAGGACCCGCCTCCGCGCATCGCCCCTCTTCGTCCTCGGCCTCGTCGGCGTCTCTCTCTGGCCGCCCTTCGCGTCGCTGTTCGGCTGCTGCACACTCTCGGCGCAGGTCAGTCGACGCACAGCTCACTCAAGGCACAAGCAACCCACCCCTTCGGCGCCAAGATCCGTCTCCGCGTCTCGACCGTCTTGTCCGCCCGTATTGTCTCGTCCGTTTTGTACGTCGGAGTCAACGGGCTGAACGTGGTCGGGGTCTCGCGTCGGCTCCTCGTCGCCGCCGCCCTCCTCAAACATCCCGTCGATACTCCCTGAAACCCTGGGTCAGATAAAAAACCAACTGGCCAGAAGCGGCTACAAAATCCCCACCGTCGTCGTCGTCGCTCATGACGTCGTGTATGCTCAATTATATGTGTTCTCAAAAACGAGGGCGAACCCGATCTTCTTCTTAAGAACAAAGTGGAACAACATTGGGGGCATGTCAGCGACAGTCCAATTCATGAGTAGGATTCTTCCTCTTTCGATGGCACCTGTGCTTATGTTGGTGGTTATTGTAACAAAGGGACTTCTTGTTAATGCGACACGCCATTTCACGAACCAAGAAGGACCACTTGGAGGGAGAAATGAAGCGAGCAGTTCGCATACTGAGCAAAATATACGCAAAATTGAAGTAATTCTTTCTGATGTCACCATGAAACTCCAAACGACCTCTTCCTGCACGCAGAAAATAGAATAGCACCAGGAGGTTTCGATCCTCCGACCTCTGAGTTATGAGCCCAGCGATCTTCCGCTGATCTATGGTGCTGTCGAAAATGCATTTGGTAGTGACTAATTTAACATCTAGCAGTTAAAGTCGTCCACCCCTTCTTCATCACCCACGTCATTCTGGATTCTATAACCCTTCGGAATTCAGTCAACAGCGGGGCTGGCGTTATATCCTTCAGCTCGTTTTTGACAACGCAGGGAGTGAAGCTGCGTGTGTCCCTGGAAGTCAGCAAAATGACTTATTAAAATCATGCCTAATATTATTGTATTTGTAGCAAAAAACCAACAACTGACTTACAAGTGAAAATGTTTGCGTGAGGAAGACCGCATCTTGCTGCTGTACTTTTCGTACATGTCGTCCTCGTTCTCGTCCTCGTCCTCCTTCTTGGTCTTCTTGCCACTATACTTTTTGTACTTG
>MU615267.1:0-11234 GCA_025201725.1 Chytriomyces sp. MP71
TCAATTGGAGCGGCTTGTCTGGTCGGATTCGGAATCCTGAGTGGTCGCTTGGCCGAGAAGTTTGGCTACAGACCCATGATCTTTATTGGGACTGTGATCATGTCTCTCGGTCTTATTCTTGCCTCATATGCGACAAAAACATGGCATCTCATGGTGACTCAAGGTTTTTTGTTTGGCTTAGGTGAGTCTCCGATGCCGTGATTGTCTTTATTCTAACCAACGTGGTTACAAAGGATCATCTCTAGCTTATTTTCCGGCAGTATCAGTTCCAAGTCAATGGTTTGCCAAAAAACGCGGCATTGCGACTGGTAAGTGTAGTCGTTCCGACACCCCGTTCATCTGGTTGCTAAACCAATTCTCTTAAAGGGATTGCTGTCTCTGGATCAGGGATTGGGGGCTTATTAATGAGTCAAATCATTCAGAAGTTGATCCCAACGATCGGCGTACAATGGACACTCCGTGCATCTGGGATTCTTACTTTTGTTGGTCTCACGGCCATCCTGCCACTCATCAAGACTCGCATTCCACCGTCACCGAATTCCAAGACTGACTGGAGTGTGCTAAAGGACGCCAAGTTTCTCCTGATGCTGGGGATGGTATTCTTTGCCACCTTTCCATCATTCATTCCAGTCATTTATCTGCCCACGTTTGCAGTCTCTCAGCTTGGGGTCTCATCAGCCAGTGGCGCTACGCTCGTCAGCATTTTCAATGGATCTTCCGCTGCTGGCCGGATTCTGTTGGGTATTGCAGCAGACACATTTCTTGGACGCGCAAACGCGTTGATGCTTTGTATGTTTCTGAGCGCCTCATCAATGCTGTTTCTCTGGACGTTTGCCAACTCTTATGCGCTCCTGATTCTATTTGCTGCTGTGAATGGTTTCGTTTGTGGTGGTTTCATATCTCTGTTTCCCGTCATTGTGGGCACAATGTTTGGTGTTCAGCATCTGGCTTCTTTGGTGGGCATGCTCATGAGCATCTCAGCTATTGGAAATCTCGCTGGTCCACCTCTGGGAGGAGTTATTAAGGATTCCATTGGATATGCGGGACTCTCCGTTTTCGCTGGCGGAATTACTGTGATATCGTTTGGTTTTACTGTTGCCATCAGGTTCCGTTTGGATCGCACTCTCATCAAAGCTGTTTAATAGTTTTAAGTTCGAATAGTGGAATAAATACCGTCACTTGTTTCGTACTTTCTCCTTGACTTATCCAGCTGCGGTAAATTTTTGTTTCCACTGAGGCTGGCAATAACAAAGCAATGCCGCAGCCATTCATACCGATCGATGACCAATCCTTGTCACAAAAAGATTGCAAAATGGATTCGGTTGCACAACTAGGAAACTCGCCCCTGTCCGAGGCTATCCTGCATGACGAACAGTCGAGCTTCTTGATTGCGAATCAAACAGAGGAGGCACTGCAAGGCAAACCAGTCGAAAAACCATCAAGTCCCGACCTCCCAATCTCTGATGACGTCACAGAGATTGGCGAGGCTCCCGATGGTGGAATCGACGCCTGGATGGCCGTCTTCGCTAGGTCCGGCTTAAACATACGTTACACGAATTGATGACTTATCATCCCGCCACAACCACACCACCATAGTTTTATGATCCACTTCCTCGGCCTCGGTGCCTTCTATTCCTTCGGTGTCTGGGCGAGGTATTCTCGCTTCCTTTGGTTTCTGAATCTGCCACGTTTACGATTTCGCCCTCCTTTACAGTTATTACATCAAAACCGGACTCGCTCCTCTCAGCGTCATTTCTTTCATTGGTTCCGTATCAGCTTTTTTTCTTCTCGGCCTGGGAGTCTTTAGTGGAAGACTGGCCGAAAAGTTTGGCTTCAGATTCATGATCGTCATAGGAAATGTGATTCTTACCCTGGGGCTGTTGCTTGCATCCTTCAGTAGCCAAGTCTGGGAGCTCATGTTAACGCAAGGCTTGCTTTTTGGTGTTGGAATGTCCATCGCCTACTTTCCAGCCGTGTCATTGCCCTCGCAGTGGTTCGAGAAGAAGAGAGGACTCGCCACGGGTATTGCTGTGTCAGGTACGTGGTGCAGGGTTGTTGCACCATGCGAAAAAGTTTGACAGGTTCAAACAGGAAGTGGAATCGGTGGCCTTGTTATGTCCATCTTGACCCAAAAGATGATTGATGGTATGGGATTCTCCTGGACTATGCGTGTGACAGCTTTGGTTGTCTTTGGTGAGTTACTTCCTTGCATTTTGTCAGTGCATTCCTGAGACATCAGTAATGAATAGTTGGCATCATGGCCGTCCTCCCATTTGTGAAAACAAGACTTCCACCGGCCCCTCAATCCAAAACAGACTGGACCGTCTTCAAGGACAGCCGCTTCCTCTTGCTCCTGGCAACCGGCTTCTTTGCCACCTTCTCCAATCTGGTTCCAGTTTATTACCTGCCTGCGTATGCAATTGACATTGTGGGCGTGTCCAGCACAGACGCAGCAGTCTTGTTGTCCATTTATAACGGAGCGAGTGCCGTTGGACGTATTATTATTGGCATTGGTGCGGACACCATTGTTGGTCGCCTTAACAGTTTGCTTTTATGCACATTAGTTAGCGCGTTTTCTATGCTGTTCATTTGGACATTTTCGTACAGTTACGCAATGTTGGTTGTGTTTTGCGTCGTCAACGGGGTTGGTCCATTTTTCGAACATTCTCTTCGCTTTATTATATTTATTAACGAATTCTTTGTTTTTGAATCAGTTCGTTTGTGGAGGTTATATTTCCTTGTTCCCAGTCGTTGTGGGTCGGATCTTTGGAGTGAAAAGGCTGCCCTCCCTCGTGTAAGTTCTCCATGCATATCACTTACCTTCGTTCACTCATTCTTTCTCTATTAGAGGAACACTTATGTCTATTTCTGCCATCGCAAACCTGTCTGGTACGCCTTTGGCCGGCGTCGTGCGCGACAGTCTTGGATACAAAGGGGTTACCGTGTTTTCCGGCGTCTTAACGCTTCTCTCCTTCGTTTTTGCTATCATTGTTCGGTTCATGGAGGAACCAAGTCTATTTTCTGTTGTTTAGATTTGTCATTAAATGCATGGAAGTTCATGATGATGGCGAACAATGCTAATAAATTCATACCCACAACAAAGAGCGTTTCCAAAAGCTCTTGAATCCAAGTACACTCTGACCAATGGAGCCAACCACAGATGATGAGCCCCTATTGTTGGATACCACTACTGCCGATCGGGCGTCTTCAATGGTATTTACGGTAAATGACAAATCCACAACAGCATCCGGCACACACATCCTCGCCTCTCCTCTTGAACAAGATAATGAATATCCGGACGGTGGCTTCGACGCCTGGATGGCTGTTTTCGCCAGGTATGGCTTTTCGTTTGGACAAGGATCGACTGACTTGGACATGTCCGTTCAGTTTCATTTTTCACTTCCTCGCAGTCGGAATCAACTACGCGTTCGGCGTCTATGCCAACTACTATTCCCGCATGGGCCTCGCATCCATGTCCGTTCTCAGCTTTATTGGCGCGACAGCGGTGTTCTTCATGGTTGGGCTGGGCATTGTCAGCGGCCGCCTGGCTGAGAAATTCGGCTTCCGCAGCATGATGACAGCGGGAACAACCTTGCTTTGCAGCGGGTTGTTCGTGGCCTCTTTCTGTACCCAAGTGTGGGAGCTCATACTGACACAAGGGGTCTTATTTGGGGTCGGAATGTCAGTCGCGTACTTTCCAGCTGTTTCGTTGCCTTCGCAGTGGTTTGAGAAGAGGAGGGGGCTTGCAACTGGAATTGCCGTGTCGGGTATGTGTATGGCGAGGCTCAATCGATCATAACCAGTTGAATGTGTAGGAAGCGGGATAGGTGGGCTTTTTATGTCCCTCGTTACACAAGAACTTTTGGGCAGTATTGGATTCGCGTGGACCATGCGAATCACAGCTTTGGCAGTTTTTGGTGAGCGATGTTCCGTACTCCTTTTTAGCATGATTATAAACTTCAATATGGAAAGTTGGGGTCATGGCCGTCCTTCCATTTGTGAAAACAAGAGTTCCATCAGTTCCTCAATCGAAGACCGACTGGACTGTTCTCAAGGACAGGCGTTTCCTCTTGCTCCTGGCGACAAGCTTCTTTGCAACCTTTTCGAACCTGATACCAGTCTATTACTTACCCCCTTACGCGATTGATGTTCTTGGAACATCCGGCGCGGATGCAGCCGTTTTGATATCAATTTACAACGGTTCGAGTGCAATTGGGCGCATTCTGATTGGGATTGGTGCCGACACACTTGTTGGCCGATTGAACAGTTTAATTTTGTGTATGTTTCTTAGTGCAACTTCGATGTTGTTTATCTGGGCGTTTGCAGGAAGCTATAATGTGCTTGTCCTTTTCGCGGTGGTAAACGGAGTAAGTCCGAACAGTGCTGCATGAGTCCTAGCGATATTAATCTCTCCCATATTCAATGTAGTTTGTTTGTGGAGGTTTCATCTCGCTGTTTCCTGTGGTGGTTGGTCACATCTTTGGGGTGAAGCGGCTGCCATCTTTGATGTGAGATAGTATTTCCTGGATTGCTGAAGTACCTGATTGCGCAACCTGAAGAGGGACGCTCCTGTCGATATCTGCGATTGCCAACCTGTCCGGTACCCCAGCGGCCGGAGTGGTGCGCGATTACTTTGGCTACCCTGGCCTCACGCTCTTTTCAGGCAGCGCCACGGCCGTCTCGCTTCTGTTTGCTGTGGCCGTGCGTGCGGTGGAGCAGCCGCGTGTGCGCGCGGTGGTCTGACACCGACCTATAAAATACATGTCCGAAAACGTGGAAGCGCGGAGCCTCGTCGCTGCGGCAGCCCCGTCCTCGGCGCGCAGTGCGTCCGGCGGCCCCGTCCACGCGTCCTCGGTCCTCGCGCGGGACGGGGTCCAAGCCCCTGGCTCTCCCCCCTCCGTCGCTTGCGTCTCGCGTGTTCCACAGCCGGACAGCCTCGGCGCCGCCTGTTCGCGTGGCACCGACCCGCTCGTTCCTTTGAGCACGGCATCTGTCGACGCGCATCGCGAATCTTCTCAATTTGGCACCCTCGCCGCGGACACACTTCCGCATCAACAACTCCAAACCCTCAGCACGGCCACTCTCATGAAATCTGCGCCTGTTCAACAATCTGAGACATGGGCCCTGTCTCCCCTAACTCAGCCAGATGCCAGGTGTGAACCTAGGGATGCAAAACAAACACAAGCCACGACAGTACCGAATTCGGCGTCTGAAGAACCAGCCGATAAAGGTCGACCGTGTCTGCATGATGTCGTTGAAGCACATGCCGGTTCGTTCACATTATTGTGCCACCAAGCGCATCATAAACTCAATTAGACCTTTCGGTTTCAGTCCACGAGAGCGAAAGCATTTCTTCGTTCGCCGAACACTCGCGTTCCAAGGAAGCAATCGCCTCTTCAGAAACTATAAACGAAGTCGTCACGGATATAACTGTCCAAGGCATGGAACAGTCACAAATGATAGTCGCCATGAGTGGGGCAATGGAAGAGGCCGATCCCCAAGCTGAATCTATGCGTGTGGATGCGCTGGATGTGGCGGACTGCCCGTCACAACAACATAGCGGATTTGTTCCATGTACCACCGCGCTTGGCTGTGGTGAAGGAAGTCATTTTTGTGCGGATGCAATGTTGCCTGGACATTTGTCCCTTTCTGCGATGAAACCAACAGTGCCTTCCACCGCTTGCGATATTGCAGCTATGCAAGAACTAGAATTTGCTCCGCTTACCATGCCATCATATTCCGGGGAAAGCGATGCAATTATAGACGTCAGTGTGAGAATCCCAATTTCAAGGAACATGGCCGCCACTGCAGATGATGTCGCCAGACACGAACATGGCGCTCTTGAATTTCCTGTCATTGGATTGGCAGACGTCGTCAAAACTGACTCAAATATTGAAGTAATTGGAACCGTGGTCAACTCGAATGTAGGGCTGTCGGACGAGGTGGACGGTTCGATGACGTGTGCATACCCCGCCCAACGCGCTGAGTCTGCGTCTGATGATCAAGCCAGCAAGAACAATGTGTTCGATTCAACGGCAGAAAATAACCTCGAAGCGAGCGATGCACTTGATAATCAGATGTTGGCATTGCACGTTGATTCCTCCTTGGATTGTACAGAAAGGACGACGGCTTGTGGAATTGTTATGGAAGAGGTCGGAGTTGGGATTGTCCGCGACATGCCGGAGGAACTGGAGGGCCGAGACTTGGCGTTTTCCGAGCATGCAAACGAAAGAAAGGCCAGACAAATGAATTCTGGTATAAAGCTCAGTGATGCAGATGCAGAAGCGTCGGATTCTTGTGCCGTCGAAGCGAAAACTGATACCCGTTGCCCCACAGTCAATCATATTTTCAAGTTTCGTCATTCCGCAGAAAGCGAGGTAGATACTGTCATATATGACGACAGCTGTGACGCACCGGAAAAAGAGCCTGCGGAGCTTCATCCTGTGGATCCATCCTTATCATTGACGCAGCTCGCGGATTCGGGCAAAATGCCCAGTTGTGGGATGAGCGATTCGAATCCCGTCGTCCTCAATACAAATTCAACCTTTGTCACCCATCGCGAGCCGTTAAGCGAAAGTGCCAAGGCAAAAAATATCGAAGAATACGGGGTCATACCGGTTGCTCTTGTTATTCCCCCTACCCACATTGACAAGGAAAAAGTTGTTGGTTTGACGACTTTTAAACCAAATAATCTCGAATCGATGGAAAAGGAGGCTGCAAGGTCTTTGACAACGGATTTGTTAGTCATGAATGTTGAGGCGCAAGAAATCTCAATTCCTCAAGGTTTCAGTTTGGCAATCACTGGTCCGCATCTGTCTACCGTTTTCCGGCTAATTCTTCTCAAATTAACAATACAACCCAGTTCCACTTCTGCCTCATGAATTTGACAAAAGTCGTAATGAGGAAGCAGGTCAAGATGTTTTTGCAGCTTCAAAATTTCAAAGTGCGGCGAAACAAACTCTAGCGACCAAGAACGCCAGCAACTCCGAGCAACTCTCACTCCCTATCGTAAGTCACGTACGTCTTGAGTGATTCAGCTTTTTCGGCTTCCTCTGATTCGTTTTGACCCAGGTTGCTCGGGCTTTGTCAAACTCAACTTCCGGAAAGTCTCCATTGGCGCCACGCCCAGCCCTCTTCAAAAAACCTTTTAAGGTTCCGTTCAAGGTCGAATTCTCAGAGGTTAAGGCAGCTTTTGATGAACAAGAACCCATAGCTTCATCCGTTGCCACCTCAGTCGCAACGTTAACCAAACCTCCGATTCTCGCGCGTCTGAAAATTCCAGCCAAGAGAAAAGCGCATGCGTTTAAACCACCAGCTCGTAACTCGAAACACGTTTTGGAAACTACCGAGAGTCTCAAGAACGGCGATTCCATACTCATGACGCATAAAAATGCTCCCAATTTGCTCAAGGAGCTCAACTTGACGGAGCGCGAGTTTTCGATGCTTGTAAGGCAAGATTCAGAGATTCGATCGCTTTTGTTCAAGCGTGCGGAATTGGAGAGAAGTATCAGCGCAATATCAGACGACATCTCCAAAGTGGAAGCCGCGGAGCGCTTGTCCAAGAGTGTAAGCTCACCCTATCGATTAGTTTCCCTTTTCGTTCAATCTTTGCGCGTGTGCCCCTCCAGAAAGAGCCGGAAAAGATCCAGTCGTTGCTTATGAAGTGGAAAGAGGCGTGTAAATTAGCTCTGGTTGAAGTTCGGGACCTACTGGGTCCTCGCTTACAAGAACCATATCAAGACGACTGGAACAAGCGTAGAAAAGTCGATATCGACGAGGAGAGTGACGAGGAAGCGGATGAGGAAGAGGAGGAGGAGGAAGAGGAATGTAAAGGATGGGCCGCGTTTCTTGCCAAAGTTTCCGGTTTCGAGCAAGCTGGAAAGGTTCGGACGTCTGTCGAAAAGGAGGAACACATTGCACAGGAGTTGATTGAAGGTGCTGTTGGCATTTCAGTTGACGCAGGACATCGGGCTGAGGGTGGTCTGTGGAACCTGAAGGAACTTGGACTGAAACTTGGAATCGACGTACTTGCACTGGGTTATTATGATATTGATGCAGATTGCTTCGATTGAACTAGTTGGTTTGGCAAATTCTCATCAAAAATGTGTTTTAGCGAAGATTTTTTTTTCAAAATGCAGATTTTATTCAACAATATTTTTAATATGCTTCAAACGTTACTTTTTTTTGCTTTTCAGCTCAAATTGCCTCACAAAAAAGCCGTTGAGCAATGGAATCATGATGCAGAAAGGCAGCAACCACAAAAAAACGTAGTGGAATGCAATGACAAATCCGCTCACTAACTCGTTCAGAGCATTCTGATACACTGGCAAAGTCTGATTCCCTTGAAGAGCCTCAACGACTTGAAAGACCTCTGTTGGATCCAGAATCACACCACTTTGACGGAGTCCTGCGATAGCCGCAGGTAAGTCAGGAGCTCCAGTCGTGATCGAACTTGTGAGAATAGAATTAAATATGGTGCCAATAATACTGACACCCAAGGCGCCACCAAGCTGCTGGCATGTTCGTTGAACAGCAGTTGCTACTGCAATCTTTGACGAATCCACGGAGGATTGGATGGCGACAACTCCGATCGAGTTCAGGGGACCTACGCCCATACCCATGATAAAAAGGTAAAACACGTTCATGACGTCGGTAGAGTTCTGGTTCAGGGTCGAGAGCAAGACAATTCCCAAGCACATGACAACAGGTCCGATAAAAAACAGGATCTTGTACTGTCCTGTGTTAATGAAAGACAGAATCAGAAGTCTGCATATACAATAATGTTGCTGTCAGGTCTCACCAGTCTTAGAGACGAAGAGGCCACTGCTGACGGACACGATAACGACCCCCAAAATGAGCGGAACACTCTTTACACCAGCCACCGTAGCTGTCGCTCCCTGAACTACTTGGAAAAAGAGAGCAACGTAGTACATAGCTGGGAAAAGGCAGCCGCCTACGCAAATAGCAATAAAGAGGAGTGCCGGCACACTGCTGTTGGAGAAGATGGAGTATGGCACAATGGCATTTGCGTCGTCGATACGTCCTTCGTAGACGGCAAATATAGCAAAGAACGCAATCGACGTGATAAACGATACAATTGTGTACCAAGCGTTCCACGCCCATTCTCCTCCACCAAGCTGGAGCGGCACAAGAAGCAAGACGATAGCAATGGTCAGAAGTGTAATGCCAACAAAGTCGACGCGTCTCAGTTTCTCATTGAAGTTTCCCTCCGGAGAGGGCAACTTCAACAGGAAGAGCACAATTGCGAATGTGAGAAAACCAATTGGAAGATTGATCCAAAAGCACCATCGCCAAGTCAAACGATCAACAAACACACCGCCAATTAGAGGGCCGACAACGGACGCAAAGGAATATGTTCCACCAATAAAACCCTGGTAAAAGAAATCAAACAATTAGTGACGAAATTGAGGCCCGCATCTGACGAAGAATACCTGATATTTTCCACGGTCCTGAATGGAGACGATATCCGAGAGCATAATCAAGCACAATGACATGATTCCTCCTCCTCCAATGCCTGCAACTGCCCTCCCGGCAATCAAAATTGCCATCGATGTTGACACCGCGCAAATCACTGAACCCAATTCGAAGATGGCGACCGCCATCAGAAAGGTTGCCTTGCGGCCAAACAGGTCGGCAAATTTGCCGTACATCGTGCATAATGCACAAGATGAAAGCATGTATGCACTCCCAATCCATGGGAGAAGCGATTGACCTCCCCTATTCCAAGCGATTTTAAGTCAGTCGCTCGGTTTCACATATGCCAAAGGTAATACTTACAAGTCTGCCACAATAGCTTTCAAAGCCGTTGCAACTATAGTTTGATCCAAAGCTGCAAGAAATACACCAAGCATCATGGAGACGAAGACCATTACGAATTCAAATCGAGATAGAGGAACTTTCACTTGAGTGAAAATGTCAAACGCTGGGGGAGCAGCTGTTATGTCACTAGTAACGTCAACAATGTCGATGCTGATGCTTTCCAATTTGCTTGGCGCTTGCGTGCTGTCCTTATTGATTCCTGCAAGCTCAAACACTTGGTTGCGCGTCAGCGTCTCAGGTACAGGTTGAGAAGTAGTTATAAGTGTTTCATTATGCAGGGAGGTTGCAGTGGCGGCTAAGATGGCCTTCGAGACTGCTGAGCCTTCTGATGCTTCGGCTGTCTCACCCATTTTGATGAGACTAATGGGTGCAGGTCAAGATTCTTCTGCTTTGAATCGGCACGGAAAGAAAGCTTTCCGTTTTCCGTTGATTAGTTATCAGTTTCCAGCCTTGATGATATCCGCTTGATATCCTGCTGTGATTCGATCGACGACATACGCTCTTAGTCACAAAATTCATAATCTTGGACATTTAATCTCTTTCCCTCGCAAGCCTCACTGTGTTATATTTAAATACTTTGCACTGCAGGAATTGTGCTCTTTTCCTGGAGAACAGTGACTTATATCCAGACGGAACTCATCGTCATTCCAAATGCCGTGGGTAAGAGTGTTCATGTCGGAGAATTCGCGTGCTGCGTGCTGGGATCCGGAAGAAAACCATTTGAATGGCGCCCCCAACTTGTCCAAAACAACATGCTTCCAGCCCTTTTGCTTGTCTACCTAACAACCACAACACTCGCGGTGCAGCTTTTGCAAGAGCCTCTGCTTATTGATGCGAACAGCGCCAGCGTATCTTCGTCCTCACAAGGACTTGTTTACCTTATCAAACATGGGGAAAAGCCATCAAACAGGAAACAGCGCAACCTCAACGACCGGGGTCTTAAACGTGCGAAATGTCTCGCGGAAAAGTACGGCACGCAAGGATTAGATGGAATCTTCTGTCCAAAGTATAACACAAAAACACTGGCGCATAGTCGAAGCTGCAAAACAGTGGAGCCCTTGGCAAAAGCTGCTAGCATAAATTTGAATAGTCAGTACAAGACGCATGACGTGCAGGGGGTTGTTGCCGCGATTCGTGAGCAAGCCAAGCATGGTGCTGTGCTTGTGGCATGGCAGCATGACTACTTGGCCGAGATTGCTACTGCCCTTGTGGGCAGAAAAATTAAGTACAAATCAGGAGAGTTTGACACTCTTTGGATGTACAACACTGTCACGGGCGAGTTTGTGGAAGGAAAACAGAACTGCTAATTCAGTCCTTTCATTTATCCCATCACATGAATACAATAGAAGCAACATTTTGAAGAATAACATTATTTTCCAGGAGCGCAGCGAACC
>MU615268.1:0-11210 GCA_025201725.1 Chytriomyces sp. MP71
CGCGGCCCCCGCGGCCATGCATCTGGCCGCACTGCATACCGCCCCGCTGGAAGCGATTGAGGATGCATACGTGCGTGCGCAGATGGATCTGGTCGTGTGTATGGCGGATTCCCTGCGTGGCACTTCAGAGCGCGTTGTGGCGCGGGAGTGGGTAAGGACGGAGTTGCGCGCGAGGCTGAATGAGGTAATTTGTGTGCTGTGCGAGGAGACGCAAGATGGGGTCGAGGTGGAGGTAGCTGGACGGATGCTGGAGAATTTGGCGGACTGGGGGCGACTGTGAGATGCCGTATAACTGTTGGGCGGATGATGGTTGGACACTGCTGGGTATACTTTGGGTATTCTTTTTGCGAATTAATATAGATAATTATCATTCTCCTGACTTTATTACGTTTTCGGCTTTTCATTGCGGTCGCTGCCTGTGACGATGATCGTGGAACACGCCTTTATTTACAACCACTCCAAATAGCCGAATCCACCAATTGAAGTCGAGAGAGGGGCCGCGATGGTCGCAACTGGCCTCTCGGAGTTTATCCGTCTCGCGCGTGGCCTGTTGAGAGATGCGAATGAGGCGGTGCTTCAGATTCAAGTGCATTAGAAGAGATTCAGCGCATCAAATTTTGACTGTTCCCGTCATCAGAGGCACACAATCTCCCGTCACGCAAGGAATCGGTCCGCCCAACAGAGCGTGCTGCGAGTCCAAAGTGTGTTGCTATTCAAGGGGCTTGATTGATCCAACCTTCAATTTAGCGGGAATAATCAGAGCTAGTCGCTGGTAAGGACTTCCGGACCGACGCATAAACATTGTGCAACGGAGCTACGGGGTGCCTGTTTGACCGAGATCCAGCGAGACCGAAACTGAGGAGTTCTCAACACTGAAAAATTTCCGACGAGGCATCGCCAGCGAAGCAGGCCAAACCAAGCGGGATCCGGCGACGCAATCGACGTAAAAGTTCCGCACAGGCATCCGCCAAACGCATAGGGAATTATGATGCTGCCACGGGCGTGCGTGCAGTGCCGCGGGTTGGTGGATGACGGGGCTTGCGACGGGCTGCGGCCGTGCGCGCGGTGCTCAGCCAGTCAGATCGAGTGCTCGTACGATAAGGGAGAAAGGACTGGGGCCAGTGTCGGAAGTGGCAGTGGCAGTGTAACTGGTGCGTTGTTTTTTGATTAGGCGGAGTTCCGAGGTTTCTTGTTCTCAAGGTCATTACCACTTCGGAACATTCTCGTGTCAGCCCCGCGCCCAGGGGCTGCTCGGCGACCCGACAGGCCAGTGAGCGAGCTGGGCCAGCCAGAGCAAGTCTATCCTTTCCCTTCCCACGTGTCCTCACACAGCCCCGCTTCTTCCGCTGCCTCCGGTCAAGCCTCGAATCCGCCACAAGGGGACGCCTCCGTTTCGTCATCCAAGCCGCGCGTTATGCTTCTCAGGCTGCCTGAAAAAAATAACCTCAATCCCTGTCTCTCGTGCAAGAAGCACAAAAAACGGTAAATTGACTCCCGATTTTAATCAGCAGCTGCCCGAAAATCTCGGCACCGCACAGCCTCAAATATGATCTCTAACTTCCCGACACTCCTATTCTGTTGAAAATTCAGATGCGATGGTGTTCGACCCGCTTGCGGATATTGCACGCGTCGGCGGAACCCAGAACCCTGTATTTACCCGCCACCTACACGACGTCCTTGGTCTCCAACATCCTCGAAAACCAAAAAACACCCTACTGCTTCCACCATACTGATGCCTGCCGAGCAATCACCGGGCATACGATCACCATCCAGCCAGCTATCAATGCAACAGACTGGCATTCGACCTTTTTCTTACCACCATCCACAGCAAACACAACCGCGTTTGCGTCCCGCTTCACCGATGCCTCAGACCGATCATTTGCAGCAGCAAGCGCTTCCACCCCATCATCCTCACGCGTTGTCGCGACCGCGACTGCAACCGCCGCCACTCGAGAAGAGGATTCAGCCGATCCAGCAACAGCTCCCATCCCTCAAACAACTGCAGCAATACTCACTGCTACAAGGACGGAATCAACCCTCCTTCGTTCCGTCTTCTGCTGCTTCAACTACCTTACCTCCCATATTCCCAATTGCACCATCAGGAAACACGGCCACATATCCGTCGATACGCCCACCTCTGGCTCCAATAATTCATCCGCTCCAACCCACCCTGACTTCCTTGCAATTACAATCCACACAAACCTACGTTAAATCCGAATCCCCAGCAACACCCTTGCCCCGACCTTGGCTTTCCAACATCCTCCTCGACACTTCGTCCCTGCTTGCGCGGGCGGCAGATCCGGATCCGCCGCGAAGAAACGACCCTCCGTGGCACGAGCTGCGCCGTGTGCAGGCCGCGCTCGTGCACGCCATGGCGCCTGCACCCACAGATGCCCGTACAAAGGAGTTGCTGGCGCGAGTGGAGCAGATGATGGATGCTCCGTTGGTGGAGGATGCGCCTGAGAGGGACATTGTGAGAAGACAGTTGAATGCAGTTATTTTGGAGTTGATAGATGAGGGGTGAATGCCTACAGCTTACTTATTCTTCCTTTTTGTAACGCGATTTAAGTGCGAAATGAAAAATGCTTTAGAACAGGACAAGAAGGGAGATTCCATCACGATGTTGACTGTCGCACGCTTCGCCTTTTTGTGTGCCGCAATGTCGCATATTGAGGGATCTTGTTCAGAATTCTAGTCGCAGACGTCTCAATCTGTTCCACTGGCAGCGAAACTCAGAGACTTGTGTCACTTGTCGAGCGTGTTGTTGTTTCTCCGCATGTTGCGGATTCAGTTTCATATTGAAGAGTCGTGGAAATGTCACACCCAACCATAGATGGCAGAGAGAACTTTCAGATCAGTTTGTACACTTCGGCGTCCAGGGTAAGAATCTTGATTGCAAAAGTAACAATACTTCTGAAGATCGTTGCATTAAGTAGCAAGCAAATAAATACCCATGTTTCTTACATATAAGCAAAGTACTAACACCATTTGCTACTATGAGGTGATATCAGACGAACCAACTCGACACACAACAGGAAGATGTCATATTTGTTGTGTTCCGTCAGAATCACTAATTTGTGCAAGATTAAACCGTCTAAACAGGTTCAATAGATACGCAAGCCGCATACAGGCAGACGGTCACGTGACATGTGAAATAGAGGCGAGACAATTTGGCAATGCATCGGTCCTGCGTGTCCAACGTGTTGCAGCACACAGCAAGCACGGAGGTTGTTCGCTCGGTGCTTTCTCCATGCCCTCTCAGGTGTAACCGAACAAAGACTGCCAAGCGGGGCAGGCCTCCCGTTGCAGCGAACTGCCCGTAGGGTTATCAGTCTGCAGTGGCGAGAGGGGGGGAGAGAGGCAAACAGTATGGCTGAGACGGAGCGTTTGTCACTGTGTTGATTAGGTATCGATGGTGAGATTGAAAAAACTTCCTCCGCCGTTGGAGATCATTGGGGCAACTCTCGAACGCTCGTAGAAACGCATGGCCCAAGCCGAAGCTAACCTACCAATGTTCCTGGCCTCCACCACTGCCTCTCCGGACAATGCGATGATGGTCGAGGCCTCAGTGAACGTGAATATGGCGGGCTTTGGCGCGATCCATCCCGTGTCGATCTCCGCCCGAGAGCTTTCTGTGACAGTTGCAAGCAAGGCCGCGAAAGACAGGGGCCAGCGGACCATCTTGAACAACGTTTCCCTTCAAGTTCCTCAGGGACAGCTGATGGCGATCATGGTGACGATGTCGTGGTGTCAGGCCCCGGATCGATCTGACTGTACTGACAGGGCGGAAGCGGCAGCGGAAAGACTACGCTTCTTAATATGCTGGCAGGTCGTCCTGTTGGAAGCGTTACCGGGGAAATTCTCTTTAATGGGGAGAGTCCGCGAAAGTTTCACAACTCTGGTATGGTGGCGTACGTAACACAGCAAGATAATTTGCTACCTTATGTCACCGTGAGGGAAACCCTTCGCTACGCGGCGCGCCTACGACTTCCACGAACCATGGCGCTCGCCACAAAATACGAGCTTGTTGAGAGCGTCATCCTTGAACTGGGATTGAAGGAGTGTGCCAACACACTTGTTGGAGATGAATGGCGGAAGGGGATATCGGGGGGTGAAAAGCGGCGCGTGTCGTAAGTTGACAACTATTGGCGGACATGCTTAAAAGCTAAATTACAACGCAGCGTCGGTGTCCAACTCCTCTTGAATCCCTCTGTTATTTTCATGGATGAACCCACCACAGGATTGGACTCGTTCTCGGCCCGCTCACTGATTGAGACTCTCGTTTCCCTTGCCCACAAGACGAACCGCACGATTATTCTGTCAATTCACCAACCACGCTCCGACATCTTCTCCTACTTTGACCAAATCGCGCTTCTTGCCCGTGGCGGACGGCTCGCCTACTTTGGGTCACCACGCGGAAGCGTCCGGTTTCTCGAAAGTGTCGGATTTCCATTGCTTGGAGATATGAACGGTGCCGACTTCATCGTGGACACCATTGCAGTCGATGATCGCACCGAAGAGTCTGAGCGTATAACGCGTGAGAACGTGGACAAGATTCTTTCTGCGTGGGACGAGCGCGCTGCTAGCCAGGGTCTTACTTACAAAGCATCCTCTAGTTCTTTGAAAGCCTCCAATGCAACGGTTATTAGCGAGATTGAGACGGTTGCATTCAGTTCTCGAGTTCAAGGAGCTGGGTTTGTGGAGCAAGTTTCGGTGCTGACGCGTAGAATGATGGCCAACATGTGGGAGGACAGGCTCACACTTTGGGGATCTGTCCTAGAAATGATTATGATGGCTGTTGTCATCGGTTTGATCTTTTTGATGCCGAACCAAGACCCTTCCGGCATGTACAACCGCAAATCGGCTCTCTATATCTGCACCGCCATGCAGAATTACCTCGGCCTCATGTACATGATTTACAAATTGTCATTGGAGTGAGTTGCTTCCCTCTCTCATGAAACAGTTCTAATGGCTGTGTCAGTATGAAGGTGTTTGACAAGGAAAGGAGCGACAAAATGTACAGTGTCACAGCGTACCTCATTTCATGGGTTTCAGTGAACTTTACGCTGTACGGGGTCCTTTCTGTTCTGTTCTCAGTAGTAGTGGTACGTCAGGGTTGGTTGTCGTATGACTCCTAAATCCTACTCAGTATTTTATGGTGGATCTTCGCAAAGACAACCTGGGCTACCACTTTGGACTGTTTGCTCTGAATTCAGTGCTGCAGCAGTGGGTGACTATGGCATTTGCATTTGTGTGCGTCAGCTTTGCTCGCGACTTTGCAACGGCTTCATTGATTGGGAGTGAGTGCCCCTGCATTATTCCGAAAATGGGACCTGGCTCACATTTTCTTTCTCGCCAGACTCGTTCTTCACCTTCCTGAGTCTGTCGTCCGGCTTTTTCCTTCCCGAGACAGCGATTCCCGTCTACGTGCGCTGGTTCCAGTGGATCTCGTACGTGACTTACGGCCTCCGCCTTTACATAGCGAACGAATTCGCGGACCACGTGTTCGACTGCCCGTCCGTTGCGCACAACATCGCCGCAGCGTATGCGGCATGCGACGGGAACAACCTCATCGCACAGACCGGGTTCGACGCAAGCATCGGCGCGCCCGTTGCCGGCCTTGTCGCACTCTTGGCGGGAAAGCTGCTCGTTGCCGCCGCGGTGTTGTCCCTCTTTCCCGCGCAGGGCGACAGGCAGGGAGCAGCCGTCGCAGCGGCCGCGCGCATCGGCAAGACGGTCCGCGCCGTGCGCGACGAGCCCGGACTCGACATGCGCAGCGCGTCGTCGAAGCCTCCGCGCATTCGGCTCGAGCTGCACGCGCTCTCCCTTCGTCTCGACGCGCGGCGGTCGTGGCTGTCCGCCGCCGGGACGGCGCAGTCCGCGGCGGACGCGGGCCAACCGATTTTGCAGTCCATCGACGCCTCCTTTCCGTCTGGACAGCTTACAGCCATTCTCGGCGCAAGTGGGGCCGGGAAAAGCACGCTGCTCTCCCTGCTTCACTCCCGCCTCCTGCTCCCCTCCCACCTCTCTTCAGACAAGAGTGGCAAAATTCTTCACAACGGCGTCGAGTTTGACAAGGCTGCCATCAACGCGTGCACCGCGAGTGTGCGGCAGGACGATTCTCACTTACTTCCCGCACTGACAGCGCGCGAAACACTTGTCTATGCGGCCTTGTTGCGACTGCCGAACTCGTGGAAGCGGGAGCGCAAGATTCAACGAGCCGAAGAAGTTTTGATGGAGCTTGGCTTGAAGGAGTGTGCAAACACGGTTGTGGGTGGGGAAGGTGTGAAGGGTCTGTCGGGAGGCGAGAAGAGACGGTTGTCGGTTGGATTGGCGATGCTGATGGACCCCGCGATTTTGTTGCTGGATGAACCGACTTCGGTGAGCATTCCAACCTCATCCATCATTGAATTTCTAATTGGGGGAATGCAGGGTCTTGATGCTTCTTCAGCGCGTAACATGATGACCACGTTGAAAGCTATTGCTGCAGAGGGCCGCACAGTCATCTGCACAATACACCAACCCAGATCCGACATTTTCCCTCTTCTCGATCGCATCTTACTTCTTGCTCGAGGTGGTCGCGTCGTTTATCAAGGGCCAGGCTCGTCCCTGGTGCCGCATCTTGCTTCTCAAGGCCACCAACTGCCGGAGTTGACCAATCCGGCCGATTTCGCTTTGGACATGTCCTCTGTGGACCTCCGCAGCGACGATGCCGAATTCGCGACCCGAGCACGTGTGGATGCATTGATTGAGGCCTGGAAGGTCAAGGCTGCATCCGACGCAGACGAGGGACCTTCGGCCGGCGTGGCACTCTTGTCAGGAGAAGAAACCGTCTCGCGTGTCATGGCGCTTTCCGCTGCGAAACGACTGTCTAATGCCGCGGCATTGCCATTGTTGATTTCACGGTCGTTCCTCAATTTGCGACGGCAACCTGGGCTTATGGCGGCCCGCATCATGAACGAGGTTGCTTTGGGTGTCATTTTCAGCCTGTATTATGCAAAGATTGCAGATGATCAGGCAGGTGTTATAAGTCGGATTGGTCTTTTAGTAAGTTGATTGTTTATGTTTGCGTCGTCAATCTGACCTTTGTCTTGCAGCAACAAACAGGATCGATTGTGTTCATAGGGATGCTCAACTGCATCTCCGTTTTCCCGCAAGAATTGCTGCTCTTCCGCTTCGAGCATCAAGATGGTACCACAACGGTGGAGTCCTTCTTCTTGACGTACACAGTGAATGAGATTCCCTTCGAACTTGTGGGTGCCACCATCTATGGGCTGTTGGCAACTTATTTGATGGGCTTGCACATGAATCCCGGATACATGATTCTTATGGCGTTCGTCAACATTTTCGTGGGTGAGAGTATTGGGATCGCCTTTTGCACCATTTTCTCGAAGCCTGGATTCTCTGTCCAAATTATGAGCGCCGTGATTAGTATCTTCAACCAGACGCAAGGTTTTTTGAGGTGATTAGGTACGCGCACATTCGCCTGGGTCTGAATACTGACCTAACGACCTTGTCAATGCGCAGCGTGAGCATGCCCAACATTCTGATTTGGATCAATTACTTGTCCGTTTTGCGATATGTCTCCCGCATTTTGGCCCAACAAGAGTTCGGCCTCGATCGCTTGTATGCGTGCGATCCAAACCCTGCCCTACCGTGCCAATATCCGACGGGAGCATCCGTGATGGATTTGTTTGGTTTCCCTTCCTCAGACCGTGATTTGATGCTCAATTTTGTTGGCCTGTTTGTGTCAGTCATTGTGTACCGCCTTCTGGCTTACGCTGTCTTGAAGCGACAGCTTCCATGAGTGGCTCTCTGTTGTCTAGATGTGATTTATTGTTATGCTTCGAGAATAGACATGCGGATATTAAACAGCAGTTACGTTAGAAGTGGAAGTGGGAAGACGGCGAAAAAGGAGAAGCAAGAAAATGTTCCGCCTGGCAGCCCGACAGGTGAACACCCTCCCTTCCATCCGCGGACGCCCTCACGCGATCAGTGGTTAACTTGACGATGACTGGACGTGCTGGCAGACACCTCTTTTCAGTACCGCCGCTGCGCGCCCAAGCTGGGCCGCGGGCCAGACGCGGTCACTCTCAATCCACGAGCACCTCTCGATGGGCCTGCTGCAGCAGTACGGGATCAAAACGCCGCGCGGACAGGCGGCGACCACCCCTCGCGAGGCCGAGCAGATTGCGCGTGATCTCAAGACGGACGATCTCGTCATCAAGGCTCAGGTCCTCGCCGGCGGACGCGGGAAGGGTACCTTCGACTCAGGTCTCAAGGGCGGAGTTCGCATGATCTACTCGTGAGTTTTCATCATCTTACGAGTCTGGCCGGGCCTGTTTGGCAGGGTCGCGCTCTTCCGGCGCATCCCGATGACAGCACGAAATAACCAACCCCCATCGCGACAGTCCCACCGAGGCCAAGATGTTTGCAGAGAAGATGCTCAACCACAAACTCATTACCAAGCAGACGGGTGCCGGCGGTCGCATCTGCAACGCCGTTTACGTTGTTGAGCGCCTCTACGTCAGACGTGAATTCTACTTTGCCATCGTCATGGACCGCGCTGCTCAGGGCCCCGTAATTATTGCTTCGTCCCAGGGTGGTATGAACATTGAGGATGTAGCTGCCGAGAACCCCGAAGCCATCGTGACAGTCCCTGTTGACATTCGCATCGGCTTGAGCGCCAACGACGCTACCTTCATTGCCGAAAAGCTTGGTTTCACTGGTGCCTCCGTGCAGCAGGCCGTTCACACCTTCCAGCAGCTCTACAAGATCTTTATTGAGAAGGATGCCACCATGATTGAGATCAACCCCATGGCCGAGATTGCCAACGGAGACGGTGAGATCAACATTAGATTCGTCGCGTATATCTGATTTTTCTGGGTTCGCATATCCAGTCGTCTGCATGGACGCCAAGTTTGGCTTTGACGACAACGCTGAGTTCCGCCAGGCAGCCATCCACAAACTTCGGGACGTGACCCAAGAGGACGCGCGTGAAGTCGCGGCCGCTAAGTGGAACCTCAATTACATTGGTCTGGATGGAACAATCGGATGCCTCGGTAAGGGGATCCCCAGAATGCGCACCTTCAGACTCACACATTGATCGGCAGTTAATGGAGCTGGTCTCGCCATGGCAACTATGGACATAATCAAACTCAACGGGGGTGAGCCCGCCAACTTCCTCGACGTTGGCGGCGGTGCCAACGCGACCCAAGTTGCGGAAGCCTTCAAGATCATCTCCTCGGACCCGCGCGTAAGCGCTATCCTCGTCAACATCTTTGGCGGCATCATGCGCTGCGATGTGATTGCGCAGGGTATCATTGAGGCCGTCAACCAGCTCGGACTTAACCTGCCGTTGGTGGTGCGCTTGCAAGGTACAGAGGTAGAAGCGGCCAAGAAGCTGATTGCCGAAAGTGGACTGCGCATGTTCTCAATTGATGACTTGGATGCGGCAGCGTCCAAGGCTGTGCAGATGAGCAAGATTGTGGAGCTAGGAAGACAAGCTGGGGTGGAAGTCAACTTTGAGCTGCCCATCTAATGTCCACTTTTTGTTTTTCTTCCTCACTAAATTCAACTTTCAAAATAAAGCAGGAATCCCGTTCCTTCTTCTCATTTCCACAAACGAAGAAATACATTAGAACAGCGCTTGAAAAATATCGACTGTGTGACATGGTAACTATATCACTGTCTGTTTTCCTAATAGCACTCCGTCTCGTGGGCGAAACGATCTTTTTGCTCAAGAACCGCCTGGGAGCAGTGTTTCCTTCATCGGCGACGCTTTTCCTCAGTGTCAGCGCATGGATCTTCCGCGTTGCTGCTCTGTGTCATCATTTAACTGACTCTGGGTTATGTGGGCTGGCCATTTCCCGCGAAAACCAACACGAAAACAGCAACTTCGTCGCAGAAGTCCAGCCCGTATCCAGGAAAACGCGTATCCAGGATCGCTGTCGGAAATTTTTAAGTATCCCAAAATTTAGATTTCTTCTTTACTTTCCGCCAGTGGCGACCAGTGGCGTCGTATATTCTCCAGAATACGCATGGCCATCTATTTAACCAATTCCATCTGCAATGAATGGGCTTGAAAACGAGATTCCTGATGGAAAAATTGATTCCTCACGTTACCAGAAGGGTTAGTGCACAGCCGCGTCTAGCAACGGTTGTGCCCACCATGAAGCATCCGCCTTCTTGACAACGGACCACTCTGGTTCAGGTTAACAGGACATCCTATTTTCCCACGGATGTACAGCATACACCTGCATATCCCAGTTGAATCCAACAACTGGCCTTTATTTCATATTGATTGGTATCCTAAATCAGATCCTCGATTAGCAAGCACTATAGGAAGGACACTCAGTACACTGTTGACTATAGTGAGTAGCAACTTCATCTCTATTTTTGACTTATCTGTCTATGAGCAAAGATCTAATTTTTATTTAATCTAAAACAGTTACATGATCTAGCATCATATAGTCCATTACATCTTCCTATACGTCATGAGAAATTCAATGTAAGTACCACCAACGCTAATGTTGCTAGCATTCTGATGTTGTATTTTTTAGATGAATTGGATGTTGTACTTGGTGTCTTAGTGTAGGAGAAGTAAATCGCTGGTGAGTTTCGGACCTTAAAACAGCCTCCATTCAGCAGATCGCTGCAGGCAAGCACTATATTTGGACCATGACATCCATTGTCGATTGTGTAATCGTATCCCACTATGTGTGTTTCATTCACATACATGCCTCCACCTTCGATGTTTGCACATCCTGGAGGCAGGCCACTTAAGAATTCGTCGTATGACCTCGTAGCGTTATTTGAACAGCCCTTACTGACAGGAATAATAGTCAGCTTCGCACAACTCATCGCAGCTCACCACTCATGTGCGTTTCAACGCAGTTTCATCTCACGACTGCGCATTTTGCAGACCCAAAAGCGGCCAAAACGCGAAAACAATCCTCCGACACAGCCACAGCGTCGGATAAAAGGCGGGCAGGCCTCTTCGGTTAAAAAGTACAATCCTCTCAAGCCTATTGGCTAAGATCAAGTGTAGTATCTGTTCTATTTAGTGTGATAACTAAATCTGCGTACATTGTACGTATCTATTATCACAACTATTTTTGCAACTCTCCCAGTGGATCCTGCGTGCTTGCACCAGACCCGGGAACTGGTGTCGCTGGCCTTACACTGCCGCTGGCTGACGCCGAGCCCCA
>MU615269.1:0-11206 GCA_025201725.1 Chytriomyces sp. MP71
GTCATCGCGGTCTTTGTTGCGGTTTGGTCATCCAAGTCGAGGCACCGTGTTCGAAACTTGAGGTCGGAACCTTAACCACCTTAACCTTAAGCTATATAACCCTATCTTTAACCCTTTTACTTATCATTTTATTTCGCATTTTTACTGGCAATAAACCAGTTCCTAGCCCCCCTAGCCCCATAATGTTATAATTTTTCATGGAATCAAATCAAGCGCATCATTGATCTTTGTTATTTTACATTAATATAAATCAGCATAACGACTGCCTTGAGACTTCACGCTCTCCTTCACCGCATGGAGATCGCTCCGAAACTGCTTTGTGTCGATCCGCTTCGTTTCAAGCCAGCCCATCCCCCACATCCGACGGTCAAAACGCATACGGCAGTGCAGCTTGAGAACCTTGCAATTCTTGTGGGAAACGGTGGTGTCCGCGTAGTCACGCACTTGAGTCCATACCTCCTCCACAATGTCGGTCCAGAACGTGCCTTCAGTGATATCTCGGAACTCAAGAAACCGGAAAGCCTGCACGCTCTCATCGTCCACTGTGGCATTGGCGTCCTCAAAAGCCACCTCACGCATCTGAAGAAGATGAAGGGAGTTTTCACGTTCCAGCAAGCTGCGATGGAAATCTTTAGGATTGCAGCACTGCGGGCATGACTTGATAGTGGCGTTTGTGTAGAGTTTGTCGTTTGTCAACGAAGTGTGCCGACCCCCTTCTCTTCTCATCTCAAGTGTGATGAAGTTGGACTGAGCGAGGAGGTGATCGGTGGCTTTTATGAGGATGTCGCCATTGGACCGACTCCGACGCCACATCGAACCTGTTCAGGAGGCGCAGTCACCCAACCGCTTGAAACATCCTAACACCACCGAAACCTTCGAAAAGAATGATTATTTTTTTAAGGAACAAAAGAAAAATAACCAAACGCAGCAGCTTTTGGACTTCCCGATCAAGCCGAAGGTGAAGCCATGCCTCTTTTAATAGCTCAGCCATCTCAGCAACCATGAACTGCCGTATCGTGTTCAAAATACTTGCGCCAACTCCATCCGGTTCCTTCTCGACTCATTCAGTCGCAACACACAGCCGCGCAGATATCCCCCGTCCGCACCTCAAACACGCACTCGATGCAAACTTCTTTCCGGCTCCCCCATCCCAATTCGGGCACTTCATTGGTTTCGTGATGAACTCTCAGTCTCCAAACTCATCAACGAGCCTATCCCCACACGCGCAATACATTCGATATAATCGCCACATAAGCCAATAGATCGATAGCCCTGTATACCGAGGTCGGGAGGATACTTGGGAAGGTGTAAGCTCCAGAGGACACTTGATCTGTAGCCGTTTCCAACCGAAGCAAGTATACAAATTTTCCTATGTCCCTCGCATTGGAGTTTCCCTCTGGTGCCTCGATTGCCCAGTATTTCGTGACTACAACCACGAAGCCGTCGTAGCAGAAATTCAAAAGTTGTGGGACAGAGAACACTTGCGTTTCGTGGAGAAGCTTGAACATCGTTGCGCTTGACTCTAGCTATTCTTTCGTTGCGGACACGACCGAGTCGATGTCGTCAGCTCAGTTCGGAACTCGTGTGTTGAACCCACTTCAATTCAGTGAAAATACCGATCTTGACCACCACGCTTCACATTATTGCCAAAAACCCACCCCCCCTGAACCGGACGGTTTGCAACGGCACATTTACAATCAACAGAACAATAACCGTCTGCCGCACGTCTTGGGACATTCTTTCTCAGAAAACTTTCCCCTAGATACTCCTGAAAAATAATAGGAACAAATTTCGTAACTTGGTAAGGTGCAAACACTGGGTAATGAAGACTACTTAGTATGCGTAAGCCTCCACACTATGTGCGATGATGCAGAGTATTTCATAGAGACATGTCGAGAATAGGGATGGACTCTGGATGGGCTCCGTCACAATGCAGATTTCTGACTTGGTGGAAAAATCTCCACGTCCTTGTTGAATGGGCGGCTGCACCTCAAAAGAGGCTCCCGTCTCCCCGAATACGGCTTCGCCAGCAGAGGCGAAGCAGGCAACAGCTAAGAGCAGAGATATTGACAGGCAACTGTTGGACGAGAAGGCGGTATCGAAGGATATCAAGATCCTCCTCCTAGGTTTCGTCACGCACTTTCATTCACATCTATGCCTTCCAACTCCCTCTGACGCGTTCATTCCTTTATATCTATACGATAACAACAGGCACTGCCGAAACGGGAAAATCAACTGTCCTTAAACAACTTCGAATCATCCACGGTGGCGGCTTCACCGACGACGACATCAAAACGTTTCGTTGCACCGCGAAAAAGAACATCTATGACACGGCGAAAACGCTCGTGCTCGCCATGGAGGAGCTCAAAATACCGTACGGCTTCGACCCCAAAAAATCCGCGAATGGGGAATCGAAACGAAGTCTTGCGCGGGAATCCGGGGCAGATTCGAAAGAGAATATTGGGATCGGCAAGTTTGCTCCATTAGCGATTGAAGCGGCTGGGTTGTGGGGGCAGATGAAGATTCTGGACGTTGACAGGCGGGAAGAAGTTCAAGCCTCCATTGATCTCTTGCTTGCTTCTGAGCCTTTATATCACGAGACTCTACCGATGAAATTAGTGGAAGCCATTAAGCTCGTATGGAGCGATTCAGGTGTGCAGTATTGTTTTTCACGGTCAAACGAGTTTCAGATTATTGACCTGTCATAGTTGAGTTGGCTTATCTTTTTTTATATTGGTTTCGTAATATGCACCTAACATGTCCTTTGACTCTGCTCGTATCAGTTTTATGCAAGATATTGACCGGTTTATAGCCTGTGATTACATTCCCACAAACCAAGACATTCTCGCGTCACGTGTCATGACATCTGGAGTGAGCGAAACCAAAGTAATTATCAAGGGAACCGTTTTCCGCGTATTTGACGTGGGAGGTCAGAGAAATGAGCGAAAGAAGTGGATCCATGTGTTTGACAATGTCAATGCCATCTTTTTCCTGTTTGACTTGAGCGCGTTCAATCAAATGACGGTGGAGGATACAAACATCAATCGAGGTGCTGTTAATTGCATTTTTAACCTGGTGTGGAATCTCACAGGATGTCAAAACAAGCAGTGGTTGAGTCTCTAACAGTCTTCACGTTCATTTGTAATCACAACGTCTTTAAAAAGACAGCCATGATTATATTCATGAACAAAATCGATCTGTTACGGGATAAACTGGAGCATTCTATGGTGCAGGATTATTTCCCTGAATTCACGAGTGAGGAGGTCCTTGCACATAATTTTTTATAATCATTTCCTATTTAGACGCGAACGACTACAAAGAAGTGTCTAAGTTCTTTGCAGAGAAGATTGCTTCGTTCAATAAGAATCCTGACAAGCAACTGTATTTTCATTACACGCAGGCAAATGACACCACCAAAATGAAGGCCGTGCTGGCCACAGTGATTGAAAGTATACTAGTGTGAGTGTTTTGACGTTTACACATAGGCATGTATGAAGCTTCAACATATTCGTACCACAGAAACAACCTCCAATCTGCCGGGTTAATGTGAGATTATAATTTAAACGCATAATAAATTGCTCTGTATAGGTAAAGTACGAACTTGGAGCAGATAAACTGAGTTTATTTGGGGGCAGTACCAGCCAGCTGACTGGCGACGTATTCTTTGAAACGAACGCGCATATCTGCATTTGTTGGAATGTAATGTCCTCCCTCATGCTCCGCAACCAATGAGGTGGCTTCCGCAAAGCGAGCGACCAGACCGTGCGATTCTCGCGGCACGACCCACGCGTCTCCTTGTCCAATCACATGCAGTGCAGGAATCTGGACGCGCCCTTCAGGCCAAAGATCCAAAACGCCTGAATTGGCCGAAAGTTCACCTTCGGGAATTGGTGCGTCGGCGAGAGCAGTGACAGCGATGGAAACGAATCCCGAGACAAGAATCATAAACTTTGGCAGAATGTAGGAGTTCATATCACCGGTAGTGGCTGCAAAGGCGAGTTCTGTGACAAAAAGAGGTGCGAGGGCAGCTCCTTGCGAAAATCCGATTATGCCGTCAAATGGGCCCTTCTCGATCCAGGCATTCTTGAGGAAGTGGACAGATTCCTTGTATCCAATCTGAGCTGTTTTCTCAGCGTTTGCAAGCCACCAGCCTCTGAGGTCGTCCTCGGGACCTGTGTGTTTGTGACTGGGACGTCAATTGATGTCAGTGTAAGCCCCGATCTACGCAACTCTTTTGCTGGTGGCTTCTCAGCCGCGCTGCTTCCGACTGTATATCCTGTTCGGACACCGGCGCAACGTGCGGCGCGCAGACATACTCTAGTATGATGAGGTTACTGTGCTGCAACTGACGAACTCCGGACACAACGGACCCAGCTCCATCCCGAGCGTCTCGAGATCCTTGCGCAGAACCGCTGTCCGCTTCCGGAACACGATGTCATTCTGGCTGTAGCCGTGGAGCATCAAAATCCGCGGCATCGTTCAGTCGGCGTTTTTTCTTTCTTTTTACCCACTGAAATTACAAAGGAAATTACATCGACACAACGGTTTCTTTCTCTCAGAGGGCCACAGATGCCAGAAAGGCATCGCAGACGTCTTTGTAGTCAGATGACGTTCCGCTCAATCGCTTGAATCGGAGGCCAAAAAGGCTTTTTAGGCGCGGCAGTTTGCAGACTTCAATTTCAAATTTGATAGGCTCCTTGCCTGATGACGTCCATACACATTCTAAGAGATACCGTGTAATGGGGGTGTACGCAATAACTTGCTTATTGAGAGTTTTGATAATTTCCGCCATGATTTCGTCTGGAAGCTTCGAGCTTGTCGTGTTGGAATTGAACGTGAATCTGAGCGAACGTGGCTTATTCGCGTCTTCACCCTTGGGAATCCCCGCTTGGGAAGCAGTCAACTCATTTCCCGCACTTTCTGTCGGCATCTGAGATCCAGCAATCGATCCAATTGCTTGAAGCGGTGATCCCTGCATGGTTGCTGTATACTTATCTGCGGGCGTCGTCGCGTCTGACCGTCGCCTGATTCCGATCCCCACATTTCGCATCATGCCCACAAGGGTTTGTGGCGCAGCGGTGACATTTCCCGTGACCGGTGAAGGACCACCCGGTTGCGCCGAAACTGCACGCCGATCCACCGTCGTCGGCGGAGACGGCCCACTTCCTCCAGACACCGAATTCAACCTCGAAACGGCGGGTCCAATGTGATGTCCAACAATCCCATGATTCACCCCCACCGCCTCGTCCCCAAGAATCTTTATCCCCGAAGTTTTCTCTTCGTCTTCCGTCAGCCGCTGCGCCTCCGCCTCCGATCCGACCGTGATGCGTCGCTTTACAGCTTCCGCCGTCCGCATGGTTTGAGCCCTAGGCCGCAAGTTAGGCAGCGGCGCCACACTGTCTGCACCACCTTGCGTCGAATGGTCTTCATCGATAGTAGGGGAGGCGAACGTTTTCGTGACCTTCGAGTCGGGCGTTCTGGGCAGCTGTGTAGGCAAGGCAGCCGTCGCGCTATGAGCCGGTTCAGTAGGGTTTGCTGTGGGTGGACTCAACGATGAAGTAGTGATCGTTGGTACACCAGAAGTTGAGGTTCCAGGCAGCTCCGAATTCCTCCTACTGTGGGCATACTTTTCAAAGTATGACAAAAAGTATATCGCACTTATATCGTCGTATTTGTTTTCGCGCAGGCTCTTGAGCACGGTTTCCCGGTCAATGCTGTATTTCGTGGACAGAGTTGCCAAAATGAGGTCATCTTCTTCCACGACAGTGCCCATGTCCGTTTGAATGGGACTGTCGGAGTAGCCTTCGTTTATCCATGTATCGTCGGTAAGGAGATCGAGGGTTCCACGCTTGTAGGGGTCGCGGATGAGGAACTTGCGGAGCAGCTTTTCGCAGGCTGGGATTAAGGTGTGAGCTCCGCGACCGCACCGTCAGCGCAATGAGGATGCTCTTACAGTCCGATAAATAAAACGGAATTCGATATTTCCCACGACAGACAGACTCCCGCATCTCTTGCAGGTTTTTGCCATCAAATGGCAAGCATCCCGTTGTCAAGACGTACAAGATGACCCCTAAACTCCAAATATCGACTTCAGGGCCCACATATCGTCGTCCTTGAAACAACTCGGGTGCGGCGTAACTGGATTCAAATCACGGTTAATGAAAGCGTGCCCATGTATTGAACAGTTCTCACGGTGGGGAGCCACAAAACGTCTCGAGCTTTCCGTCAGGGTCAAAGTGATTGCTAAATCCAAAATCTGCAATCTTGATATCCAAATTGGCGTCTAACAGGAGATTCTCGGCCTAGCGTGGTTTAGTAGAGCCAGGAACAGCTTGAAACAGGAAAGGTGCACCTTCAAATCCCGATGAATCACGCGCTTCTTATGACAGTAACTGACAGCGCTCAAAATCTGACGAAACTTGACCCTGGCCTCCTTCTCCTTCATCTTGCCATGCACCACCAGGTAATCGTATAACTCCCCGCCGCTTGCATATTCCATCACGAGAAAAAGAGTGTATTTGGTCTCGACGACTTCGTACAGCTTCACAATGTGGGGATGGTTGAGCATTTTCATGATTCGCACTTCGCGGTACAGTTTCCCGAGCTTTTTTTCGTCCAGGGTTGTTTTATCAATGACTTTGATGGCGACCTGATTGTGTGGGAGTTGAGGCACGAGGTTAACGAGACTCCTACACCCGCAAGCCAAAGTTAAGCCTCATCGCGCTACTGCAATACCACTACACATAATCCAACCCGTAACATAAAGACGGAGCTCGGTGGAACAACTCACCTCCGCCCCCGTCAAGCGATGCTTAGCAAGTTTCACTTTGGCAAAATTGCCTTCGCCGACCGTCTTTTGAAAAAGATAGTTTCCTATCCCAGCGAGTTGCAAATCTGGGTTGTTGCTGTCGTCTTTGTCGCGTCGCGAGGACTTGGTGGCGCCCTTCTTCTCGGTCTTGTCGGCCATGGCTACACAGGACTGGTGATTCTTTGAAGGATTCTATAAGAAATCAGATTTCCAACAGCGGAGAGCCCTGATGGGATTACGTTCGAATGTTGATCGCGCTCAAATGGTTGCAGGGAACAATGGATGGAACTCCCCACTTTCACTTCTCAGATCTCAAAAATAGAACGCGACCATAAAATATCGTATGATATGTTTTTATTTCCTCGAGTAAGTAAAAAAAAAAGGAGAAAAGTGAGGAGGGAGGCCCATTAACAAGCAGGGGAATCGAGAAAAAGAAAAAAAGGAAAAGTCCCCTATATCCTTACGAAAACAAAATCATATAAACAAGGAAGGATAGGGGGTTAAATCATACAAAATAGGGCAAGCACAAACATGAAAGGTATCAAAGGAAAACATATATACAGCTTCCCAAAACCATCACCTCTACGAATGTGTTCCCCTTTGCACTAACAGTATAAGCATCATGCATCCAAGACAAACCCAGCCGCTGTGAGCGCCGCCCGCAAGCCCTGTGGGCTGAACGGCTTCATCAAACAGCCGCTGCTTCCCGCGGCCCGATACATGTCAAACTCCACGGGCGATAGCTGCGTTCCAGACATGACAATGAAGCACTGGCGCCCGCCGCGCTGTCGGATCGTGCGGGCAACGCAGGGCCCATCAATCCCTTCCATCTGTAGGTCCATAAAGACAACTTGGTACGAATGTAAAACTGCGGCGTTGGTTGGCAATAAGGCTTGCTCGACCTGGTCGCGGGTGCGTAGGATATCAAATGCAATGTTGAGTTTTTGGAGATGCAAGCAAAAGACTTTTTGATAGGGCAGGTCATCCTCGATTAGGAGGGCCCTGTAACGCGGGTTGGGAGGGTTGATGGGCTCAAAGACGGTTCCAGAAGTGACTTGACGGAGTTGCTCATTTTTAAGCTGTTGGAAAAGACTGGTGACGGAAGCTGTATTCATGGTTCTACCAGAGAGCCCTGCGCGCTCAGGCGCGAGTTGAAAGGGGATCAAGGGGATATTGGAGGCCGCGTTTCCACTTGAGCCAAAGTCGAGTGCACCAAGAGATTCAAAGTTCAAAACGTGCATCAAGGAATCCAAGTCGCCACCGCCGCCAGTCAAGTTTGCCATGCTGGATAAGGAGGAGCCGGTGTCACATCCACCAATTCCAGGATAAGTAAATCCTGTCAAGTTGAGGGGTGGCGATGAGTTCGAAAATGAAGACGTGCCCATAAAGGGTTGTGGATTCGTAGGCAATATGAGTGGAGAAAAGTCTGTCGCATGGTTGAGATTTTTGTTGATGCTACCACTCGCAGCATCGGCTGCAATATGGCTTTGTGATTGCGAGCCGACAGGTTCAGTGGGTTGACTTCTCAAGGCTTTTAAAATTTGCTGAACGCGCACCGCGTTTTCTAAGCATGGTGTTGTGTGAGTTAAAAATCACAAAAAGTTCAGAAAAAAAACCAACCCTGGTTCCCCGACTTCAAGCTCGCCACTAAGTTGTCTTGCCACTCAACCACACTCTTCCAGTGAGCCAACTCTCTCTGCAAATTCATGTACTGCTGCACAAGGAGCTTCATTCCACTCTCTGTAGATTCATTTGCAGCTTGAAGGGCCTGAACGCGCCCTTTCAGTTCCTTGACAAGGGCGTTCGATGCTTCTCCGACAAACACGTCCAATAGAGAAGACGAAAAAGTGTCTTCTCCTGACGACTCACTGTTTGGACTGTATTTGACGACACCGTCGGACGATTTGGGTCCCACAACGTCGATGCTATCGTCGCGCGGGGCTGGATCAACGGAGCGTGAGATGGGTGGGCGCATGGAACTCGATGTGGGGTGTTCCGTCTTCGCAGCAGCCTTTTTGCGAAAGATGGATCCAAGACGTTCCTGACAGCCGCGAACAAAGCATGGATGTTGAAACTCGGATGACTATTGAGGTAGTATTAATATTAGATATCCGTAAGACATTTCTAACATATACTCGCGCACAAGTGTCAGCTTACGCCTTATAAACAAGACGCCTCGCCAGTGAAAAAATATTCGCTCTCGCTCACGCCTGACCACCAATCCTCCCTCATCCTATCAAAATCCGCTCTCGCTCAAACCTGACGCCCGATCCGCCATACTCGCCCTCGCGTCGGCCCGAAGCTCGCTCTCATTCGCTCCTCGCGGTTGGTGTACCTGATCTCCATAGTTGCGAGCGAAGTCATCAGAAGGGCGAACCTTTGAAAAGCCATACTTGTTAAGCTGCCGCACGAAGGACTGGAAATTCTTGTGCTTGAAGAGCAGCGGCAGAACATGGCGCGAAAACTCGGTTGTGTCAAAAACAACAAACGAGTCTCCCTTGGGACTCCACGCAACGTGGGAGGGGAAGTGGTTGTCGTCGATGGCGCTGGGGGCAAGGGGGATGTGTCAGGTTGACAGACACCGGGTGCGTTGATCAGGTGATGGGGGAGGCCAGACACGAGAGAGATGCGCAACAAACAAAAAGAAAATTGGGGCGAAAGGCAAGGCACACACAAATCGCAAATTCAGTTGAACGGAGGAAGTTGGAAGAAGGGTGTCGGCGGCTAGCCAGTGTGAGACACGTGAAATGGCGGTGGCGTGGTGGCCCGAGGGAGGTGGGATAATAAAGGGAAATCATGCACGATGGGAAGGGGACGCATCCTTCCATTCTTGCTTTACCTAAACAGCTTTTTGATGAAGTCTGAGACCTGGTGCTGGTCTCGTTTCCTGCGGTTTATAGCCTTCTTTTCGTACGAGTCGTCCACGTCTTCTTCTGGGTCCTCGTCCTCTGGAGCTACCATTTTGCAACCGTTTGAGATGGTTGCCGAAGCCGAGTCGAGACGCGCGGATGAAGGAGAACCGGTTGTCAGGGTCGGCGCGCGAAGCCACATAGATTGCTGCATCGGCGGTAGTGGTTGCTGCTGTTGAGCTTGCTGTTGAGCGGTAAAGAGGGCCCTAGCGTCGCTCATCTTCTCCCGGTGGTTAGAGTGCGAAGCTGCGAGAGTCTGAGTGCGAGTGCGAGAGGCGCCGATCCCTTGGCCAGACAAAAAAATCGGATCTCTCTTTTGGCCACAATTGGCTTTGAGGGGCACTGTGTCAGTCTCAATCAAGAGAGGTATCAGGTCAACAATGACACTTTTCAGTCAATTAAAGCAGTAAACCAACAAGCGTGTGGTGCACCCCACTGCCTCAACTGCAATGGCCACCAGGCTGCGTTGCACGAAGAATTTCGATGTAACCGGAAGCACGCACTCGCGCGACTCTCTCGTCCCCCGAATTTTTGGTGCGGTCGACCTAAACACAGCCCTCTTTTGACAACTTTCGGCAAGAGTTCCGGGGGATCCGCACAAGAGTGAATGCAGTAAGTCCCAAGGTCTCCTCCTTGTCGGTGACACATGCAACATGACCCATCATGCGCTCGTCACCAATGTCCAATTCAAAATTATCCTTTTTTTTCATCGAATATCAAAAACGGGTGCCTTGACTTCAAGGAGTTGTTGCCTTCGCAACATGTATCCATCCAGTTTCGCGATTTTTCCTCGAATCCACGAAATGACAAAACAAAAGCCGAGCCGCGGCCCGACCGGAAAAATGGATCCAGATTGCATTTGGGCGTATGTGCATACCCTAGAAAGCCATTTGAACCGTTGGACTACAGAGGTCTCAAAAATAAGGGGACGGACTGGTTGGGGCACGCGCGCATTGTATGCTGCAACTCCGAAGTGGCTGGTGAACTGACGATCGTCCCTCGAATTAAAATATTTCCATCTTTTACATGAAGTACCGGTACGTCGACAGAAGGACGTTGGACGCGAATTGGTCAGCATGTTGCCAAAAGGGTCGGTCGGAAACAGGATGACTCACTGGGACAGGTTCCAAATGTGCGGGACAGTCC
The DNA here is from genome assembly GCA_025201725.1 of Chytriomyces sp. MP71. Classification (NCBI taxonomy): domain Eukaryota; kingdom Fungi; phylum Chytridiomycota; class Chytridiomycetes; order Chytridiales; family Chytriomycetaceae; genus Chytriomyces; species Chytriomyces sp. MP71. The sequence goes on from MU615269.1 coordinate 10,864, forward strand.
ATTCCAATAAATGTACCACGACACCATTGTTTCGTATTATTTACCATTTACTTATTTATGACACACGGCGTGTCATTGCTGCCAGGTTCTACTTTAGAACCAAATGAGTGCTTATTATAAAGAGAAGAAAAGACTGTAATATGATTTTCTGGCAAACAATGAATGAAGCAACAACATACTCAAAATGCGGAATTAAAAAAGTTTTTTACGCAAACAGTGACGCCACAAGCACGGCAATGGTACTAAGCGACTTGAAAAGTGCCGAACTGACAGAGTTTCCGGTCGTAGCAGTCGAGGCGGCCGTTCCCGCCGCAGCACCGCCCGCAAGACCCCCATTCACGCC